>JAUIMM010000178.1:24540000-24545000 GCA_031769625.1 Taudactylus pleione | reverse complement strand
ATTGATTTAAAAATATCATAGATTGAAACACATGGTATGTCAGGCTGTACCCTGAAGAGCTTGCAATGTATAAAGGTATTGTTGCTTGTAATGTGGACACACCAATTTATCTAACATAAACTCATGAAGTAATAAGCCAAGGTACATGTGACTGTTAGAAATGTCATTTATTATTAACTGTTTAGACCCAATTAAAAGTGCCGTTTTCCGATAACTACATGTGTTACATGATATGCACTATGAGGACATAATACGTTTTCCCCCTCATAGCATGAGCGCAGCATTGTATTGTATTTTGACTATATTAACATATCACTTTTGCTACTTTGTTATATGAGAGTGTGGTGTGTCTGAATGGGCTTAGTATACCACAGACCCCATTGAATAGGTGACTAATCCCACTCCTGTTGTAATATCCCTTTGCTGCATCTATGGATATCTAATAAAGGCAGGTGTTAAGAATTGCGTAAAGTAAAAAAAAAAGTTGATGTACAATTATTATGTATATTATAATTATTATTATCCTATACTTTAAATATTATTATCCTTTATTCACAAACTGTCAACATGTTCCAAAGACTGTAGTGGGTTTCAGCAAACATTTAGTAATTTTTAGATGCATACTCAGTCAAGGGGTATGATCAGGCAACGATAAGCGCTGTTATTGTGGAGTGGAAATGTCTAAGAGCAACAACAGCTCAGCTGTGAAGTGATAGGCTTACACAAGCACAGTGGGGAGCGAGGGGGGGATATGTGCCAGTCAAGGGGTTTTGATAATGAGCATTATAACAATACTATAAATGGCCATACTGCCAATCACCGTTTACAGCTAAAAAAAAAAAAAGGCCATATTATAATCAATTTAATCAATTGCTGGACGCTAGCACAGTCCCTTCAAATTGTGACTGGTTGGGAGCAGTAGCGGATTTACCGCTAGGCAACCAAGGCACCCGCTTAGAGCCCGACAGGACCCAGGGAGCCAGCCAGCCGACAGGGCTGTATTATTTATTGCATTTTTGCTTGTGCTGGGCTTGTTGAATATTTTCGGGCCCTGGCAGGCTGTCAATGCATTGATTAGACAGCTTCCGGGTCCTGGCTCCAGCACATGCCGCTCTGTCTCCTCTCCTGCTGCTGCATGTGACCTGTCACGTTACACACGCACAGGGGGAGGAGCTGAGAGCCTCTCCGCTCCTCTCTCTGTGCATGTGACGTGTCACATGCAGCAGCAGAAGAGGCGACAGAGCGATATGTGCTGGAGCTGACACCCGGCAGCTGTAGAAGAAGGTGAGGTGAGCCGCCACTGCCCAGAGAGTATAGTAGATTTGAAGGTGAGGTGCACCTGCCACTGTCTTTACTGTTTACACTCGCCAACATCCACCTGCTACTATCGGGGGGGAGGAGGTAGGGCTTTCAATCTGATTGGATTCGAAGATTGCCTGCAATTGGGGAGTGTCTGTCTGTGTCTGGGGTTCTGATAAATATACAAGACCACCTTCATAGTAGTGGGTATGTGCATCATGTTTTCAGCTGCACTCTACCATTAGTGCAAATGAGGTAGTGAGTAACCCAAAATCATATGTGTGACCTAAGGCTACAGTATAATCAACAAACTGTAGCTGCTGTATACTGTTCTAAATGAAATGTAACAATGTTGATGCATATCCATCTCTCATCCACTCCTGACTAACATGTTCTAATACACAGCAGTACTGAGCATAGGTGACTATATAACTGCTCATAGTGAATGTGCTTTACTATATAATGCTATCAGCATTCCCTCTGTACTGTAACATCCTGATAAAAGACTGGGGGGCCTATTCATTATCGAGGGGGAAAAGTGACATCGGAGCAATTCATCATTGCTCTGGTGAGGGGACAGCTGCTCCGAAAAGCAGTTGTCCCCGTGGTTAGTATCGCAGCTACAGAAGTGCTCCCCATTGTCCCGGCTACACACGCGTGATTTCGGGTCACGCATGCGCAAAGCCATCGATGAGGGAGTGAGGAGGTGACAGATGGATCCTCTCCGCATCCCCAGAACTCCTTCCCATAGGAAGGAGCCGGGATCCGAGAACAAGTGCCGTCTGAAGATGGCATATGTTCTCGGAAACAAACTCTGAAAACTTTCAGTTTTTGGAGTTTGCTGAATATCAGGGGGTCCTATCCGCATGGTTACCGAGCCATTTATCGTATGATGAATAGACCCCTGGGTTATATTCACATTATATTGCTAATAAATCAAGTCATTTTATTATTATCATTGAATTAATTAATGTACTTCTACTGTATGATAGTCCATGGATGGCAATCAATCCCACTGGAAATTTACTGTCAATAATGATATTATTCAGAGTGTTAGCTCTGTAACACAGATTGGTATGGAACACATACTTGGCAAATAGTTTTATTTCTGATCTCTTGCCATCATCTATGCAGTTTCTTGTTGGGGTAGGGGGTCTAGGAGGAAAAACAAACAGTAATGTAAGGGGAATAAATCAGGAACAAAAATATAGTGTTATGGATTGTTTGAGGAAGGAAAGGGGGCCTCAAATCGGTGTTTGCTTAGAGCCCCATGAGTTCTAAATCCGCCCCTGGTTGGGAGGTATGTGTAGTATTCATTTTCTTTACAAAATTGTCTTGTGAACCCTTATTTATACATTTACTCCTGGATTAGAAAGACCATGGGCCCTATTCAACATCACTTATTTTTCACAATAGCATGTGAAAATGAACTTTTTCACATACTTTTGTAAAAAATAAGTGTCAGGACCATCCATCAAGTTCCGAAAAAGCATTTTTTTTCGGAACTTTAGGGTGTAACTGAACGCCAGTTTTAGATGGCGTTCAGCCCCCGATAATCTACACAGGCTGTTGTTTACATGGCACCCGCGGATGGGGGCCACATCGGACAGACACCAGCGGGGGAAAGGGGAGACGAGAAGCAGGGTCTGCGGGCAGGGAGAAGGGGAGAACCTGAGCAGGGGCTGTGGGCAGGGTGCATGGAGACAGGCAAAGGCTGCAGAGAGGGCTTAGGTAAATGAGAAAAGTATCACAATTCCGAAAAACTGACTCCGCAAAAAGAGCAGCTTTTCGGAAATGATACTTTAAAGAGGCATGATGAATACCTCCGAACGATTCTTTGAACTCGCAGCGAGTTCAAAACATAATTATCACTAATGATAATTATATAATGATGAATAGTCCCCCATATGAGTTATTGAACTTGATCAATTTTACTACTATTATGTACTATGGGTGAGGGATATGCATTTCCCTTCCTTTTAATCTTCTAATTCTGATGACCCACCAGATACCGCAGCTTCAATAAAGGATTCCTTAAAAATCATGTCAGCTGAGGCACTTCTTCATAAACTTTCTCCTAAAGTAGAGCATCATTGGTTTACATTTTGTTCTACTAATGACTTTCTCACATATCCAGCTATCTAACACTCCTATCAAAAAGTTCTGGACTCTGGAAAACAAATAAATAAAGCTTCTAACACCAAGCGCCTTTATAATACATTTAAATCTCTTTCACCTCTCGCACACTAAACACACCATTTACCATCAGTGCCCAAGATATTGCTTCCTATTTGAAGGATAAGATCTGACATGAAATGGTACCTCTTCCTCAGTCAGCGACCTGCTCAATTCATTCCCAGTACCCTCTGGCACTTTCTCTTAATTTGATCTCGCATATAAAAATTATGTGTTTACACTTCTTACTCTACTAACGCTCCTCTTTATCCTATGCCCTTACAAATCAGTCTGTCTCCTGTGCTTATCTCAACCTTAACTAAAATCTATAATCTCTCTCTACTGGTATATTTTCATAATTATTCAAGCATGCAATTATTACTCCTATACTGAAAAAAAATTATATATATTATGACCCAAACTTTTATTTCAGCTCCCATTCCCCACCAGGCTGATTGAGAGTCTTGCCTACACTGGCCTCACACAACCAATTGGACCCACTTAATTTTAGCTTTTTGTTTTGTACAATCCACAGAGACTGCATTGACTAAGATGGTCAATGATTTAATCACTGGTAAATCTAAAGGCCATTACTGATTTCAACTTCTTTTCAATCTCATTGGTGCATTTGACTCTGTTAATAACTTTATTTATTACTTGTTTGATACAGCACACACATATTCTAAAGCGCTTTATAGAGAATATTTGGCCATTCACCTCAGTCCCTGTGCCAGTGGAGCTTACAGTCTCACACACGTGATAATTTATTAGTTATTTTTTTTAATTAGTCAATTAACCTAGCATTTTTTTTCTTAGTGTGGGAGAAATCTGATTACCTGGAGGAAACCCACGCAAGCACGGGGAGAACATATTAACTCCACACAGTTAGGCCCATGGACCCGTGACCTTAGTGCTGCTAACCAGT
The DNA here is from genome assembly GCA_031769625.1 of Taudactylus pleione. Taxonomy (NCBI): domain Eukaryota; kingdom Metazoa; phylum Chordata; class Amphibia; order Anura; family Myobatrachidae; genus Taudactylus; species Taudactylus pleione. The sequence goes on along the minus strand of JAUIMM010000178.1, from coordinate 24,540,601 downwards.
ACCCCATTCGTGCACTTTCTCCTTATACAAACACTACAATCCTAGTTCTTCAGGAAACTGTCCTATCCTAATCCTTCTTTTAGTGTTCACTTCTTTCTACTAACTCATTTGCAGTAACACAAGCTCAATTCTTAGGTCCTCTGCTTTTGTCTGGACCACTGGTCTTGAAAAACTAATAACCTCAGATTTCAGTATCACCTGTATGCAGATTATACCCAAATTTACCTTTTATTTCCAAATTTCTTACATGTAACTATTTTAGTAGCAGCAATTTAGGTTTATATATTTACATTGCATTTGTGTTTTCACTGTTTGTTTAGAGTAATATAGCAACCAGTCTCATATGCTGATGTCATGTGGCCGCGACAGGGCTCTGGGACTGCGCTGGTGGAAGTCAGCTGGAGGCCTGTCTGCACACTGGGTAACAGGTCCCCTGACGATGATGTCAGCTAGCCACGATAGGGCTCCGGGACGGCTCTGGCAGGAGCCAGCGGGAGGCTCTTTGGCACTTGGGGGTGAGTGGTGAAGGGTATATTAGTAAGTATTTTGTTTTTGGATTCTTTGTCCTGATGAAAATTCTGTCAATAGAATTGAAGCATTG
>JAUIMM010000178.1:24377500-24537500 GCA_031769625.1 Taudactylus pleione | reverse complement strand
CCCTCCCCCAAGTGACTAACTAACTTAAAAAGTGTTGTCCATTTATGTGTCAACCAATTGAACCTGTCAATCTTTTAACCCTGTCGACCTTGTGTATGTCGACCATCTGGTATCGACCTATTGACTGTTGATCTTTACATTGTCGATCTTCCATTGGATACCATTTCCTACACTACTCAAACTAGCAAGAATATCACAAGCCCCATTATTCCCAATGAGGACTGAGGTCTGGGCCAATTTACTAAGGTTTGAAAAGATTAGCTCTTTTGTCCTGTGAGCTAATACCATCTTCAAATTGCATTAGCAATTTTTTTTCTATAGAAGCGTTATCTATGGGCCGGAATCTTCTGATCAATCCCTAGCAGCCTGATGCGAGCTGTTGTCCTGGCAACGGATTTTTAATAAATAGCCCCCCCAAAATAATTTAATGAATGATACTTTTGTAGCCCTATGTGCCACAAATAGTATGTTGTCATGCTAATCCTATTACTTTTGTGCAGCAATATTTGTATCCCACTATCCATGGCTATGCAAAGCATTATAAGGGTATTTTTTTTGGTAATTCACCTTCTACACACTAATTCGATATTTTTTGTATTTGACTTGACAGTGCTACACATATTTACACACAAGGCTTGCATTAAAAAAAAATATATATATATAAATATATCAACTCTCTGTGTAGACTAAATTAGAGAAGCAAAAACTATAGTAGGCCCCTACATGAAAGTCCATTTTGACGTCATGTGGACTTCAATAAGGTGAAAATATCAATGTTATTTTTTAAGTTATAGGACCTATGGTGAATTAGCCCATATTTTTAAACCAACAATAATTTAAAAGACAAATTATTGCAGCTTTTGTAGTATGAGATAGCTCGCCTGAATCGCACCTGTGACTGCATCTCACAGGCTATTACATAAGGCTCAGAAAGCACAGACATGTTATGCAGCAACAAATTATGAGACAGAAGTAAACATTCCCCTGCCCAATTGGGGAAACCTTTGATACATAAGGTAACGGAATAACAATTGCAGCTGATAGTGGTGAAACTGTGTGTGCCTAGTGTAAAGCAGAATCATTTCAGCCACCAATAATAAAGCAGCCATTGGCAACTGGCATTTCTATGCAGTTACTGGCGTTATGGCATTGTTGGAACAAATGGAGACAGCGACAGGCAGAGACACGAAACATGAAGGTATCACTGTAGACATCCTAAAACCGTCAACGGTAAGCTGCTGTCAACCATAACTGTACTTCAGCATTTCTAAAATAAATTACAGATGTAAAAAAGAATAGGCAACATTTAATTATGCACATGATCTGGTTCTTCAGGGTTGCTATAGTCTATCAGCTCTGCTTTTTCTCATCCCCTGTTATTATATGATGCATGTTTTATTTAGAATACAAATCAAATTCAGAACTTCACAGAAATTATTGTACAAAATGATCAATTACTTTTTAACATTTACCAAGTTTTAAATTAAGTGAAATGTAACAGAGCAGTTAGCATGAAATCATAATAATAATTTTTGTTAGTTAAATGCTATTTGAGTCTATAAAACTTTGATTACTTAGTATTTAGTTTCAGTTTTATGACATTTCCCATATGATTGCTCACAAATTTTTATGTTGACTAAATTGTAAATTGTTTAAACTGTTTAAATAAATTACTTAGCAATTAAACCCCTGTGCTAAATTTGAAATGAATTACAACTTTGCTGTTCAAACACTCATTATTGTGCTAAACAAACACAGCAATCAAATATGCAAATCTGAAAGGAAGAGTCTTTTTCCCCCACATTACTGGGAAAAGCATCACATGTCCATTCTCCTTTTGATTTATATTGAATGATGATGATATAATTATTATTTGTTAACTGGTATTTTTTTTTTAAAGTCTTTTGAAATTTTTCATTATTTGCAATATGCAAACAAACGTTTAGAATACAACCAAGAGACAGGTTGCATTGGGGGTATTTACAAACTGTTTTACAATGTTTTGGTTTTAGGGATAGAATACTTTACTCCATTTTGGCTCTATATACCTTCCCATCTGCTAAGGTGTATGTTAACGGCTGTCTTTCCTCAAGATTTGAAATTACCAATGGCACTCGTCAGGGGTGTCTCCTTTCACCTCTCATTTTTGCGCTGGCAATTGAGCCTCTGGCTGAAAACATTAGGTCCCTGGAGTCTATATGTGGCTCTACCTTTGGTGACTTCTCACATAAGAGAAGTTTATTTGCTGACGACATATTAGTATGTTTGCTACGCCCGGAAGTGTCCCTTTCTGAATTACTCTATTTTAGGTGTGTATGCAACAGTCTCATTTTACAAGTTAAAACTAATAAGACTGAGGCCCATCTCTTTACTATACAAGGGGAGATCTTGGTAAGATTGAAGGAGATATATAAATATGGTTGGAAGTCCAAATCACTTAGATACTTTGACTAGAGACTGTGATATCATTGATTGCAATTATGGCCTTCTATTGAAGACTTTTGAGAGTCTGACTAAGAAGTGGATGATGCATGAGGTGTCTTGGTTGGGCCGGATTGCTGCTGCTAAAATGTTACTTCTTCCCAAACTCTTTTCCGTGCCATACCTAGACCACTATCTAAGCCTATTTGTAACAAATTTTATCAGATTCTCATAAGGTACATTTGGAAAGGGAATAAACCTAAAATATCGAGGAGTACTTTCTCCCTCTGTTAGAGTGTTTGTTGTGGACCCGGGGTGGTAACAGGAGTAGACAACAGAACAGGTTTAAACTGAAAGGTGGGTTGTTTAATGTGAATGTTGGTAGGGATAAGCAATAAGATAAACTAAAGTCCAGTAATAACAAACTAATATATGTGGCAGGAGGGAACTGTAGTGAGTGGGAATAAACAAATGTCCAGATCAGTGACAGAGATGAATGAGGTGAATCCAGATAGACTGCAAGAGTGAAGTGGATATCCTGGTATGCTGAATAGTGGCTGAGAGGGACATCCGGAAATGCTGCGATGATGGCTGCAAAGAAAATCCGGTAATGCTATGATGATGGCTGAAAGGAGAATTCGGTATTGCTGTGATAATGGCTGCACTGGAATGGGTTAACTGCGGAGACAGGTTCAGGCAGGAATGGGTCTGGTGGAAGGTGCATGGCTGATCTCCAGCGGAGTGCAAGACAAGGCAGAGCGGTGCTAGCTATGCAGGCAGCCGGAGGCTGACAAGGAGCTAGGGCAAGCACTGGAGCACATGTCTAATGTTCAGGAGCGCTGTGAACACGTTGCACTGGCAACTACAGGGTGCTCCAAACACCCTTAAGTACCCAGTAACAGAATGTGATAGGCCAGAGAGAGCAGGTAACCCACAGATGATTGGCCTGCTATGTCACATGGCCAAAGATAACATGGTGGCACCCAGACAGCCGTGACGCAGGGACGCCACTAGACTTACCCTTGCCAGGATGGCTCAACGCTGGCAGACCTCTGCGTACATGCAATGCCAGTCTCCACACGCCAGCTCCCCTGCCAGAAGGACAGCACCCTCACCGGTAAGGACTGCAAACCTCCACGCCGCGAAACCCTGGTTGTGACACCCTCCCTAAACTTGCTGGGGGAGTAGCCTTTCCAGATCTGGAAAAATACCACTCGGCCTGCCTCCTTAGCCAAGCCAGGGACTGGTTTGAACTTGATTTGCCCAAACCTTGGGTAGTCATTGAAAGAGAGTTTATGCATTCTTTTCCTCTCCCTGACCTGTTTTGGCTGCCTCCTTCAGCTGTCCCCTCTCGGTCCGGTCTTTGCAAAGCAGTTCAAACTACACTATCAGTTTGGCATAAATTGGTTTCCTCTATCTTTACCCTCTCCAGCTTTGTCCCTATGAACAGTAGCTAATTTGATCCCTGATTTGCAATTAGGATGCAGGACTGGAGGTGGTCTTTCCTCCCTGGGAGATCTCTTCATAGAGAACGATTTAGCATCTTTCTCGTACCTTCAAACGTACTATGGTCTTATGAAGCAGGAGTTTAAGTATCTACAACTCTGCCACTTAAAAAAACGTCCTTTTCTATGTTATTGCTAGCTCGTTTATGATTTTTTAATCATAAAAGGGGCATTTCTTGGTGGTACCAACATCAAATATTGGATAGTAAAAAGGGTAAATTGCCATTCCAGATTAAGCCGGAGAGGGACCTAGCTAGGGTCCTGTCCGAAGAAGAGTGGGATATTATCTTCTGTTCTTGTTTTACACTAAGTGCATTAATCATTTGGATATGTATTATAAACTGCTTCAGAGAGCATACTTTACCTCGGAGCGGCAACACAAAATATGGCCCTAAGTCTCTCAGTATTGCTGGAGGAATTGTGGATATATGGGAGATATTTTTTATATTTTCTGGTCGTGCCCTTTGCTTCGGCCGCTCTGGACAGCAGTATTTCTTTTTTTTTTTAAACAATTTTTATTGATAGGTTTGCAAATAACATAAATAGTACACATCTGGGTTGTATACAATCATACAATATAGAATGGTCAACAATTATAAAACACTTGAACATCACAAATATATCCAATCGTAACATCATCAGAGTCAATATATCTAACAATATCTTAGAAGATTCCAAAATAAACATACAATCCAACCCTCAAAACAATCTGAAATTCAAAAGGGAGGAGTGCTATTACTAAGAACCTCCAGGTTATACCAAGAAGTAAACTGAAAGCATTTCCTCAAATTTTCTTTCATTACTGGGGATAAATTGTGTATGTATGGGAGCCATGTGTCAAAGAACCGTTTGACCTGCTTTTCTTTATGCAATGATGCCTCAGACCAGTCCATAGAAAATAAAAAAGAAATTCTAGGGTGTAATAGTGTTATAGATATAGGATCTGATGAGATCCATTGAGATAAAATTGTCTTTTTAGTGGCTGCTGCCAATTTTGCAAGTAACACACGATTACCTTTGGAGGGGCCATGAACAGTATCCTGGGGGTGAATATCCCAAAAAGCCCAAGTTTTTGTGACTACAAACTTAATCTTAAGTGTATTATTGATATAATTTTGAAGATTCATCCACAATGCTTGCACCTGAGGGCAGTCCCATAGACAGTGTATAATATTAGCCTCTGGGGTTCCACACTTATAGCAGTTGGAAGTGGAAGACTCACCGATGAGGAACTTCAATTTTGGTGTAAAATATGCCCTGTGTAGTATTTTCTGATGCATTTCAGTATATGAAATTGAAATTAATTGTTTATTTAGTTTGACATAAGAAGCTAATATGGTTTTCAATGAAAGCTCAGGGAAATCAATGTTCCATTTTAATAATCCCACATTACCGGAATCTATATTAAGTCGCGAACGAGAGTTCGCATATATCTGTGAGGTAGAATAGAGGTTCTCAGGTCTACAGCGCACCATGTTATCCAATCCGCATTCCATGTCCCTCTCACCTAACCCATGCAATATTGATTGTACATAACTTAAGGCTTGTAAAAATGGAAATAAAGGGATTGTAATAGATGGGTGTAAGTCTTGTAATTGAGAACGCATTAGTGGATTCATAGTATCTGCATTTAAAAATTGATAAACATATTTAAGGCCCCTATCATGCCATATCTTAAATATCAGCGATGTTCTATGAGGACAAAAGGCTGGATTGCCCCAGAGAGGTAAAAATAAAGATGCATATCTAGATATCTTCAATTTAGAACGGACCAATCTCCATGCCATACAAGTAGTATAAAGTAATAAATTATCTTTAACTTCTGTTGGTAGAGATCGTGGAGGTGTATGTAAAAGAGATATTAGATTCCAGTCTGGAATAAAAGCTTGTTCCATAGATCTTATGGTATAATTGTTAGCCCCCCCTATCCAATCAATGGCGATTCTGTAATTAGCCGCTAGGGCATAGGATTGGAGACATGGCAAATTGACACCACCTAAATCAGTCGTCTGTTGTCATTTGAATAGTGATATTCTGGGACGTTTATCTGCCCATATAAATTTTGTTAGGGCTTTGTTTAGCAGTTTCAGGTCGTTCTTTGATGGTATAAGAGGAAGCATTTGGAGAACATAGAGTAGCCTTGGGAAACTAATCATTTTATATAGGTGACACCTACCAATATAGGACAAAGGGAGATATCTCCATTTCGTAAAATCTGAAAAAATCTTTTGTAATAATGGTGTGTAATTTGCAACATATAGGTGGGAGGGGTGTGTAGAGATCTTGATTCCAAGATAAGTAATGCAATCAGCAGCCCATCTGAAAGGGAAAGAATCCCCCCAACCCAATTTTGCTTCAGGAAAAAATGCCAGTGCTTCAGTTTTAGTGTAGTTGATTTTAAACCCAGTTACTGATTCAAAGGTATGAAGTAAAGAGACCAGAAAAGGCATAGCCACTTTTGGGTTTGCAAAGTATAGCAGAAGATCGTCAGCGAATGCTGAAAATTTTATTTCTATCTGATCAAATTTAATACCCTGCCATCTAGTCTCTTTAATGAAATGTCGAAGGAGGGGGGTCGAGGGCCAAATTAAATAAAAGCGGGGATAATGGGCAGCCTTGTCTTGTACCATGAGACAAATAGATAGAACGTGTGTTTAATGAGTTAATAGTCAAAAAGGCAGTTGAATTTTGGTATAGACTGTTAAAGACATGTAAGAAGGCAGGGCCAAAATTTTGGTAATTAAATATTCTAATAAGATGAGACCAAGACACTCTATCAAATGCTTTGTCCGCATCACAGCTAATCACTATATTCCCCCTTTCTTTCAGCTGGTGTGTTTTGATCATGGTAGCCAACAATGTGCGAATGTTATGAACAGAGTGGCGGGTTTTTATAAAACCTGTTTGTGCCGGGTGAAGTATTTTGGACAAAATAGGTTGGAGACGTATAGCTAATATTTTTGTGAAAATTTTTAAATCTTGGTTTAATAGAGAGATGGGTCTATAGGATGACACCTGAGTAGGATCTTTGTTTGGTTTTGGCAGCATGATAATTCGAGCTGTGTTAAAACCTGAAGGAGCTGAATTACCTGCAAGAATGGAATTATATAGTGTTGAAAGGTGTGGTACAATGTGTGAGGAGAGAATTTTATAGTAGGCTGCTGAGAATCCATCTGGACCTGGTGTTTTGCCTGTTGGCAATGATTTAATTACTGATTCTATTTCTAAGTCTGTTATAGGAGATAAGATAGCCTCTCTATCGTCATTATTGAGTTTATGAAGACCCGCTTGTCTCAAAAATTCAATTCCCTGTGTAGGTTCATCAGGGGGTGCTTGGTATAAAGAATCAAAAAAGGTAAGAAAGGTGTCATTAATCATTTCTGGATTAGTGCTAAGTGACCCAGTAGAAGTTTTTATAGAGGAAATATGTTTGCGGTTAGTAGAGGACCTTATTAGATTTGCCAACAATTTACTTGGTCGATTACCCCATCGGAAGTATCTATTTTTCTGATAAGTCAGATTCTTTTGGGCTTGCTCCGTACAAAGAGTATCATATAAGGCCTTAGCTTCCCTGTAGGATTGTCTATTTACCTCAGAGGGATCATTCAATAAATCAGAGTAGGTAGACGTTACAGTAGCACTAGCTTGTTGGAATCTTTGTTGTAATTTTTTCTTTTTAAAAGATACGTAAGCTAATAAATGTCCTCTTAAAACTGGTTTGGACGCCTGCCAGAGAAGATTAATATTCTGATTATGAGCAACATTATCTGTTAAATAATTTTGAAAATGATGAACTAGTTGTTGTTGAAAGTCTTCCGAAGAGGCCAAATAATCTGGGAACCGCCAATTAAAAGAAGAAAAACGTGGAACCTCCAACTTAATAGTAAACCATATGGGTGCATGGTCTGAAATTAATATGTCAGCTAAGGCAGCATTTTCAACCCTATGACATAAAATCCCTGGTATCAACCAATAGTCAAGCCGAGAGAAGGAGTTATGTGGGTGCGAGAAAAAGGAATATTCTCTAGAATCTGGATTTAAATGTCTCCATGGATCAATCAGTTGGAAAGACTCTACAAGCAATGATAAAGTAGACGGCATTCCACGTCTATCTCCGGTCTGTCTAGGCCCACCTGAAACATCCAATGAGGAATCAAATGCTACATTAAAGTCACCTCCTAAAATCAAGGAACCTTCTAGCCAACCTTGTAAAGCTGCATAGATGTCTGAGAAAAAGGAAGCATTAGGGCCTGGAGGGGCGTATATACATGCAAAGGTGAAAATCTCGTTTTCAATGTTCACCTTCAAAAAGAGAAACCTTCCCTCTGGGTCTATCCACTCCTCTAATATATTATAATTAATAGAATTACCAAACAAAATAAGCACACCCCGTGTTTTCGTAGTGAAGGACGCACTTTTGTACTCTTGTATCCAACTATCCTTCAAAGTATTAGGGTCATCTAATTTCCAGTGCGTTTCTTGTAAAAAAAACCACGTCTGGACGAAATTTCTTAAGATGACGTAGTATCTTTTTCCTTTTAACAGGTGAGTTTAACCCCTCTACATTCCAAGATAAGAATTTAATGGATCTTTTGGTTAGGACATTAGGATTGTCAGTTAGTGGCATAGCAGACATCAACCAACCCCCATTTTGGGAAACATGAAAAAGGAAACTTCTCTATCCGGTTCCCTTACCCTGTCCCAGTGAGCAGAGAAGGGGGCAATCACGGGGAATCCCTGATAATGACCGATAACCTGAACAATCAAAGCAAACCCAGTGTGGACATAGATAACACAAATACACGTAAAAAACAACCTATCAAAATTTTTACATATTTGAAAAACCCAGTTTGGTAGCCCCTGAGGGCATCCCAACTTAAACCAATAATCAAAAAGATTAGAAGAGCACAACCCTAAGGGTCGGAATACATATGAATGAAAAACATACATATTCAGCAAAAATACGTAACAAAAATACACCACAGCTAAATGTAGCAGTAATAATGACATAATATATAAAGATAACATATAGAAAAGGCAATAGGGATATGTCAAACAGACAATAATGTAATACTTATCAACTCTCCCAATGTTCAGTCATTATCGTCCAGGGTAGAATGCGGAGAGACTGATCCCAGGGACTGAAGAAAATTCTGTGCTGACTTTGGGGAGTCAAAATAATGTGGCTTTCCAGCGTGAAAGATTCTCAATTTAGCTGGATACAAGAGCGTAAAACGGACGCCTTTAGTAAACAGTTCCTTGCAAACTGTGGAAAATTCTCTTCTCTTTGTGGAAACCTGAAAAGAGAAATCTTGAAACAATAGCAATTTGAAGTCGTCGTAGTAAACGCCTGTAGATTTGCGATAAGCCTCCAATATTTTAACTTTGTCAAGATAGTTCAGAAGCTTGAAAATGACAGGTCTCGGACGTTGTTGAGTATTCTGACGATCCGGACCAATGCGATGCGCCCGTTCCACCAAGATGGGTGGGGAGGTAGATGATATACCCAGTGTTTCAGGAAGCCATGTAGATACTAGGTGAAGAAGATCTTTTGGTTTCACTGATTCAGGGAGACCTATAAGACGTAAATTGTTTCTTCTGTTATGGTTTTCCATATCTTCAAGTTTGTCATGAAGAGCCGCCACAGTTCAATCATGTGATTGGAGAAGAGACTTTGCCTCATGTAATTCGTCTTCCAATGTAGAGATGCGATCCTCCGCCTCTGTCAGCCGTTGGGAATGTTGTGTGAGTTGCGCAGTTGCAGCTGTAATTGCCTCTGTTAGTGGTGCTAATTTTATATCAAGTAAGGGCGAAATGATGTCTGATATTTCTTTAGCTTTTTGTACAGATTGGGAACTGTATTTATCGGTGTCAAATAGAGCATCAATTGAGTCATCCCTTTTAGAAGACATTGGAGAAGAAGAAGCATCAGATGCTGAGGCTTTGTCCTTATTGCGCCCAGTTTGCGAGCCTCTAGGACCTCTGGGGGTTTTTGCCACATATTTTTCCATTGTAGACACCAAGTGTGGAGAGATTCTTGTAAGTAGAGAAGGGCAAGAGATACTGGCGTGTCTGTTGATTAAAGTGGCGCTCCTTGTTAGGATATATGTAAAATAGTACAAGGCGTTGTCTGTAGAAGAGGAACTATGGGCAGGAAGTCAAAATAGGCGCCGTCTATTTCCACTAGCCGCATTGAGCACTCTGTCAATATATGAGAAACAGCCGCCAGAAATTACAATAAAATGGCCGCAGCGCAATATGCCACAAGGCCGTGATCCGGGGGTATAGAGAGCAGGGAGCCGGCGTTGATGTAAGCGCCTTGCCTGAGCTTATCCCTGGTTACTGTCCAGTAAGATTTATTTATTTCTTGGGTCAACAGTGAACAGGGAGCTTCTCTTAAAAAGGGGGCCGCTACGTTTGGCCCGCCCACCGGAAATCTTTGATGATATATTCTGAGGCACTGTTTCTTTAAATCTTGATCTTACAGCATGCTGACACAAGAGGGAGCTAGACCCTCATGTATGGAGTGAGCAAAGTTGTAGGGTGCAATATGATGTAATAACACTACAGGTGCAATGCAAAAATAAAAATAATACAGACCCCTCCTGCAGATTCACCTTCCTTCGGCAGAGAAATAGAAGAGTCACCCAGAGGTCCTCATGTAACACAGCAGTGGCAGCAAGTTAATGGAATAGCGCCAAGCACAGAGCAGCCAGTGACCACTTCACCATGGAAGCCCAGCTAGTAGGTAGGAGAGAGGCCACAGAGCATATATATACTAAAGAGAGTGGGCAGCCTCCAGCACTCAGCGCTTGCAGGGTAGAGGATAGGGCTTAAAATGGCGTCCTCCTGAAGTTTTGCGACTCCGATCACGGGCCTTTCCAGGGGTCTCCTGTTGATACAGGCTGCCTATCCCACCTCTCCAGCCAGACAGCGGGGGTCCCGTTAGGGTATGTTAGTTGTGGCAGCGTCCGGCGGTAATCGGCGGTTAGCGCGGCAAACTCGGGCCCGGGGCCAAAATCGAGGCCGCGGCTTCTGGAGGCGGAGTAGGCCGCAATGGCCCCAGAGGTGTAACTCTGTCCTGGGTGTCAGCCAGGAGGTCAGTGGGACCCCGTGTGGGTAAAATTGTGAAGAGGACCCTCTATAACCATAGGAGTCGGCGGGAACTGGTGATTTTGCAGGGTAATTTAGGGAGCTGCAGCAAAGCACGTCTTCCCTGCTTGCCAGTCAGGCCACGCCCCGACTGGTTGATACTTTATCTCCATCCATTTTATCTCTCACCAAGCCTAGTACATAGACCCCAGAGAGTTGTAAAACAAAGTTTACAAAGAAAAAAATAAAATAAATTCTTTGCTCATCCACTTAGACCGAATCTGTCAGCTGTGGGTGACTGTGAGGGAAGCAGCGTGGTCTCCTCTGTGTGACTGTGGTGGGAACACGGGAGAAGCCTGGCGGTCACTGGTGGTGGTTGTGGTGGAGCGACAGCAGTATTTCTAATGATTAGCAAAGTGCTAGGGATGCGTATTCCTGTAGAACCCCCGACTGCTCAATTTCATTTCTATTCTGGTAAGTTGTCCTATGGAGATAGATAGATAGATAGATATACCATTGGTCAAATTTTAGTAGCCATCAAGGCCTCTATTGCCCAGATGTGGAAGACTGCCTCGATACCCAGCATTGCAATTATTGAGAATAAAGTCCAAAAACATTTTCTATTCGAAACAATGAACTGTAAATATTCCTCCTCCTACTACATTCATTCATATGAAATGATTCAGATGGGGAGAATATAGAGAAGAACAGGGACACTCTAATAAATATATATATATATATATATATATATATATATATATATATATAGTGCTCCTGTGGATGTTACTGTTCTTTGTTCCCGTCAATCAGAATATTGACGGGTTAGATCAAATGCTAGACCTTGTCTCTGTTTATTTTATAATTTTTGTGTAATGTTTTTGTATGTTTTTGACTTTTTGTATACGCAAAATGTCTGGCTCCCCTTCCTTCCCTTTTAGTTTTTGTAAGCTCATTTCTTTGTATTAAATTTCAATAAAAATTATTATGGGAAAAAAAAAAAAACGAGAATTAAGAGTACAGTATAAGTCAAATTATGGGTGTCAGTAGGAAAACAACATTTCGGTAGATAAACACTGTCGGTGTACTATAGAATAGTAGAGTAACGGGTAATACAGTCTAAAGTAGTGGTTCCCAAACTGTGTGCCGTGGCACCCTGGGGTGTCTCGGGACACTTGCAGGGGTGCCTCAGGTTGGTGGTCCAGCCCCAAATCAAATTCTTTATGGTCAATGTAATGTAAATATGTTGACAAACAGAAGTGCAAACCTGTTCCCTACCACATAACTGACCCTAAGTATGACAGGTAAGCACGTTTACTTCACTTTACTGCTTAACTTAATTTTTTTTCTAAATTTCTCAATAACAAACTTTTGGCTTAGGGGTGCCGTGAAAATAATGCTGATACTCTAGGGCGCCGTGATTCAAAAAAGTTTGGGAACCTCTGGTCTAAAGAATAATTCCATGAGTCGACAAACAGTAAATTCTGTCAATAACCATAAAGTAAAATAAATATAAATATTGAAAAGGGTAGCAATATAGTAGAAGGCAGAGGGAAAAATTAAAATGGGGGGAAAGGAGGGCTAGGATCAGTCTGTGCATGTCAAAAGTGAACAAAACAAAATCGTGGATAATGGAAGTTCGGCCTCAAAATGACTTGTCCCCGGATCCAAATTTTAATAATAGTAGTAGGGGTATCATGTAGGTAGGAAGTGATTCTTTCTGTTCTGTAGGTGGACCAGATTGCATTAATTGTGACTGACACATAGGGGATGTAATTGATTTCCACTGTGACGCAATATGTAATTTGGCTGCATTCAATATATGTTTGACCAGCTTCTGAGTTAGATGTGGGAAAAATGGAATAGGTCTAGATAACAAAGAATAAATAGGGGTATCTGGCATTTGTAGTCCAGTTATTGATTTAATCAGTTCGGGTTGGATGCAGGGGCAAGTCTACCAGATATGCAGCAGGGTTCTCTGTTGGTATGTCGAGTAGAGACTGGTTGGTATGAAGTACCAGCAAAAGTAGAGTTTATAGCAATTCTCTTACTTACGGAAATGGAGCTCTTGGTGACTTCCAATCTGATTTTGGACCACTACTCAGGGGTCAGAGTCACACATTTCGCTCTCATGCCAATTCATGAGTTTCCTTTTTAGGTTGGCCATTCGAGAGTAGTAATTGATTATATTAGAGATGAGCTTCGTGGTTTTCTGGGGATGCCTTCATAATGATTCTATAGGGGAACTAGAGGTGGGAAAAGAGTTCTGTAGGAGTGTTTGATAAAAGTTTTGTATTTGTAAAGATTGATAGAAGACTCTATATGGGAGAGAGTAACGAGTCCGCAAACTAGTCAGGAAAGGAGTGTAATATTGCAATATATAAGGAAATGGAATATTCTGGAAGGGCCTAAAATAGAATAATCTGTGGTCTGTTCTTGGGAGAAAAGCAGGATTATACCAGAGAGGAGTTAATAGGGGATGAAAGGATCGGAGGTGGTATAGCCCGGTGCAAAAATCCCAAGTGGTCAGTGTGAAACGGACAGTTGGTGATAAGGATATGATTGCAGGGCATCTTGAAGGAGGGCACCAAAGGTGACTAGATGGGGAGTAGAATGATAAAGTCTCAGCTTCTATGGACGTCCATACTCTGTGTTCTGAAGGTGCATTACAGTGTGTACACGGTGCAAGGTGTTTTGCCCGATAGTACTTGAGAAGATCTGGTACACCCATACCTCCCCGAGGTGTGGTGTTTCTGCAATAAACACATTTTGACTCTGGGTTTTTTATCCACCAAAATAAAGATGGATAATTCACCTTGAAGGTGTTTTAACATTTTTGTGGGTATATGTATTGGAAGCGTCTGCCAAATAAAAAGCAGATGGGGTAGAATAGTAAAGATATTTTTATGCTCATTACTATTGGGTTTTGTTTTTATCTCATTTTTAAAACCGTCATGATTAGTCTTCCTATTGTAGTTTAATATCTACACCAGCGTTTCCCAAAATGTGCGCCACGGCACCTAGGGTGCGGCAACGCACTTACACGGGTGCCACAGCCTGGTGACTTAGTCCAGTAGAAGGTAGAGTCGAGGTCCCTTTATTCCTTTTTTTGCCAGCAAAAACCCTCCTTTTATCCATTGGGGAGCAGTGGACTTCCTTATACCCAAACACCCTTGGCTCAACATTGCCATCCAGGAAGGGTGAGTGCAATTTTATTTTTTTCCCCACACCTGAAGTTGGTTCTGCTTGACATCTGCATTTTATATCACTTGGTGAATTATAATTATTATACTCTGCCTGGTAAGCTGCAGAGAAAAATTGCTTGAATACTGGGTACTGTGAGACATATGTATCTAATGGTGTGACTCCTCACAAGTATATCAACAGGATATCTTATACCTATACCAAACTAGGATTTGTTTCAAAAACTGTTACCCGTGAATGGACTAAATAGACTTTGATTTTTTTTTTTTTTCACAAAAATTGGCAGTTTTTCTATCTGACCATTTTTATGAATAATATATGTTGTTGTGTTATTTGTATACAGGTATTAGGAATCACAGTATAGATATTAACTCTGAACTATTTGAACCTTGATCTAATTTGTTTATACCGGTATATATTTTTTTGGTTTTAAACCACATTTTCCACAGTAAAAGATGTATATTTATTTTGTATTTAGAAAGGATCATTTGTTGGATATCATTATTTAAACCACAATTTTATTTATAGGAGTGGACTGGTTATGCGCTGTGACTCTAGCTACCTCGTCATATATTATTATTAGAGGGACTGGAGTATCCCTTATGTTCCATTCAGCAACTAACCCTCTCCTTTTATCACACTTTACCTTTTATAATGAGTTAAATGACTCGTGGTCTGTCCGGAGGAGAAGGGACAGGGGGACCTCACCTCATCTTTGCCCGACTCCTCCACTCTACATCCTCAGTGACTGGGATTGCTGCCGGGGGTGACGACACGATCTTGGCAGGGTGGACAGGAGCCGCCCTGTCTGCAGCACCAGCCATCTCACAGCCTGAGCCAAGCCAGCCACTCTGTTTTGCCGTGAGCCCAGAACACAGCCCTCAGTGGTAGGTATACCTATGTGTAGTCACACTGCGTCACTAAATGACCCTGCATTCTAGCCACGCAGTTCTGGCACCTTCATCTCCCCTTCCTCTGGGCAATAAGTCCTATTTTAATTCAGCCCATACTACTGGGACTGTGAATCTACCCTTTGGTCTAGGGGTGGCGCGAAAAATAAGGCTGCCATGAACCAAAAATGTTTGGGAACCACTGCTCTACACTGTTACTGAAATTTATATTGGTCCATACTGTTCAGGCTTATTCTATATGATACTGTTAACACAGACCTTCAGAATAGAATCCACCCTTGGACAAGCCATAATTTTATAAGGTGGTCAAACCCCTTTAATGCAAGGATACAAACAGTAGAAGTTGAAAGAATAAACCATCCAAGATAAGAAATGCAAAACATAGGAGATGTTTATAGTCGTTAATACAAGGAGCAAACTTTGTAAAACTATTCATTGAAAATTTTTACCTATTCAACAGAATTTTGCATATTCCTCTGGTGGAATTTAGCCATAAGTGTTCTGTGCGCAATAATACTCAACTACATTATAAAGCAGGATACATTTACACTGTCATCTCCACATTTCTATGTATAGAATACAAAATGCAATGGAATGCGGAAATGACAAATACAATGTGGACTGGGGAAAAAAAGCAGAACTTCTAAAATGTTCCATTTCACCACAAAAGATGTGCATAAAATTCCACTGCACGGTTTGTAGTATCCAGTATGTCTGACGCTACAGGGATCCGTTAACCTGTTGCAAGATCTATTTTTTTATTTCATTTTTTGCCGAGCATTACTGATTTGATTTCTAACCTGACATTAGTTATTTTGAGAACATGGTCACTGGATTTCAATAAAATGGGTACATTATAACCAGCTGTAAAAATGTATTTTCTTTTCTTCTGATATATAAGGGCAATGCATTTATGAGACTTGATGCTTCCTGTATCTTTTTATTTTTTTGAAGTTAAAACTAAACCAACAAAGTGCTGACTCAAACCTATATAACACACATCTGAAATGCCTGATTATTCATAATTCATCTTTGAAAAGTTTGCTTTTGGAAAATAAGCTCTCTGATTATCTGACATCCTCCGGAAGGTTAGAAAAGTTATTTCCTATATTACTTAGGGAAAATTTTCTTTTTACAATTGAAAATGTCAGCATCAATTTCAGGTTACACTAAGCATGTGCTTGCTTTCTGAATATTATCCACCTCCAGCTCCCCTCCAACCACCCTGCTGAGGATCTGAGTGTGACATATTGATTAGCTCATCAATCCTCACTCTTAACAGCACTTTTCCTGAACACCTGGGTTGCTGGGTCACATCTGGGTTTCGCTACTGTTGTCTTAGTGACCCAGCCTGGCATCACCACCACCGTATACATTAGAGTCACATGTGAAAACATGGCCCTTCAGCACAAAACAGATTTTACACAATTTACATTCTTCTATAAAATCATTTACAGTTTTGTTACTTTCCAATTCTGAAATGCTGTGTACATGCATATTTAGAATTTATTTTATAAACTAAATTTCCTATTACTTGAATGATGAGTAAAGACTCATATAAACTGATGACTGCTTATCAGAAATATGACATCTTACAGACTTACAATTACACTCATGAACGCTAGCCACCTTATCTGTTTACTAATAAACATTCATAGCCTTAGTTGAATTATGTTTTACTATAACTTACAAACTAGCTACATAACAAGTGTTGCAGGGGCCAGGCCTCATGTGAGCATGTGTGGTGGTCTGCGCATGCTGTCAGTTTTGGATAGACTAATAAATTATATATTTTTAAGATGCATTCATTAAATAAAATAGTGCTGTTTTGTTTTTAATGGGTAGGAAACATGAAGGACACCTTGACACTAACAGCTATACATGTTATCTAGCCATACATCTCAATAGGAAGTAGAATGGAATGAATGTAGTTTGTAATGAAATTTAAACTGACAATCTTACTATTGATTTGGTGATATAAACGAAAGTCTGTTTGAACTTAAGGGGAGATGGAGTCGGCATTACAGCTATTTATGTTGCCTATTGTTATGGATATCTTTATTTTGCTTAGAAATCAGATTTAAAAGTATTATATCCCTTACCACATGCTGTTTTTATCACTTGAGGTCATAGCAATTATAGAGGCACTAAATTGGAGATTTAGTCGGCATGCGGGATGCCGACAGTCCAAATACCGGCGCCGAAATCCCGACAGGTCGGGATCCCAGCACCAGTATCCCGACTGTCGGCGTCCCGAAGGTAAGCAGGGGGAGGTTAGCATTAGCCAGCAGGGTTAGGGATAGGCATTAGGGGGAGGGTTTGGGTTAGGCACTGGGGAGGGAGTGTTAGGATTGGGCTCCGGGGAGGGGGTCTTAGGTTTAGTGTGCGGGGAGGGGGAGGTTAGATTAAGCACTAGGAAGGGGGGTTAGATTTAGGCATTGGGGAAGAAGGGTTAGGGTAGGGAAAATACTTACGTGCCTTCCTATGGATGTCGGGATTCTGTCTGATGGGATGCCGCTGTTGGTGTTCTGAACAGCGGCATCCAGACACCCGGGATTTCATACCCAAACCCTATATTGTATTCTCTAAACTCAATCCATAGTTGTGTACCTGTTGTATTTTAATTAATTTAGCAGACAATAATATTTACGTATTTCGACAGTTTACTTTCTCTAATGCTGCGTACTCATGCAGCAATTTTTTTGGACGACGGAACGATAATGATATCATTATCATTCAGTCGTCCAAAAAAGTTAGTTTTCAGGGCCAAAACAATGAATGATCACGACCAATGCGCGCTCCTGTTTGTAGTTCGTAATTATCGTTCATCGCCCGAACCTCCCGTCCAACCTGAAGATATTGTCAGGTTGAACATGTTCGGGGATGAGGGAGGGTGGCCGGCACTGAAAGAAATTGTTCTGGATTTCCTTCAGTGTTTTTGCCCAGTGTTGTTAACGACACTGAGCACACCCCTGCTGGGAACACATGGGACAAAGTCGTTCATGGAGCGAATCGTCCCGTGTATTATATATATAATTCTGTATCTCCCCCTCAGTGTCCCAGCCCTCACCCTTCCTGTATACCCCAATCATTGTCCCTGTCCTCACCCTCCCTGTAACCCCCCTCAGTGTCCCAGCCCTCACTGTAACCCCGCTTAATGTCCCTGGAGATTGCAAGGACTGAGACGCCCTCTTACAGCATCTGAAGATGCTACATTACCTATGGCAGGTACAGTTCTCCATCTGAGTAAGGCCTCCTATGTGAGCTGCTGTGTCTCTGTACGTATCCACTCTCAGTGACACACCCGTGACACTCCTATAAGATGCAGCATCTGCGTGTGTCAGATTGCCACACACCGTTATTTCCCAGTCGCTGCATAAGAATGCCCAGTATAATTCCCACACCCTGTGTACAGTTTTGTACTGTCTCTCTGTGGGCAGACTATCAGGACGCATGCGCGGTGACTAAAAAGACATTGGCTGTTTGGCCATCGGCATAGCGTGTGACTCAGAATCAGGCCCTCAATATGGAACCATCTTTTCCTATATATTTAGTATGGATCCAGCTTTCTGCGTGAGCATGTGTGGTACATTAGTGTGGATCCAGCTTTACTGCGTGGGCATGTGTGGTACATTAGTGTGGATCCAGCTTTTCTGCGTGGGCATGTGTGGGAAATTAATGTGGATCCAGCTTTTCTGCGTGGGCTTGTGTGGGAAATTAGTGTGGATCCAGTTTTTCTGCATGGGCTTGTGTGGGAAATTAGTGTGGATCCAGCTTTTTTGCATGGGCTTGTGTGGGAAATTAGTGTGGATCCAGCTTTTCTGCGTGGGCTTGTGTGGGAAATTAGTGTGGATCCAGTTTTTCTGCATGGGCTTGTGTGGCAAATTAGTGTGGATCCAGCTTTTTTGCATGGGCTTGTGTGGGAAATTAGTGTGGATCCAGTTTTTCTGCATGGGATTGTGTGGAACATTAGTGTGGATCCAACTTTTCTGCGTGGGCTTGTGTGGGACATTAGTGTGGATCCAGCTTTTCTGCGTGGGCTTATGTGGGAAATTAGTGTGGATCCAGCTTTTCTGCATGGGCATTTGTGGGACATTAGTTTGGATCCAGCTTTTCTGCATGGGCATGTGTGGGAGATTAGTGTGGATCCAGCTTTTCTGCGTGGGCTTGTGTGGGAAATTAGGGCCTGATTCAGACCTGGTCGCTCTGACAGAGCGCTCGCTCTGAATCAGGGCCGGGTTTTTGTTTTTTTTTAGAATGCCTCCTAGCCGTTCGCATAGCTGTGGGTGACCACCCACAGCTACAGCGAGCGGCCAAGTTGATGGTCGTGATGGTCAAGACCATCGCGACCATCATGCTTGCGACGAGACCCTTGTGGTAGGGTCTC
The DNA here is from genome assembly GCA_031769625.1 of Taudactylus pleione. Classification (NCBI taxonomy): domain Eukaryota; kingdom Metazoa; phylum Chordata; class Amphibia; order Anura; family Myobatrachidae; genus Taudactylus; species Taudactylus pleione. The sequence goes on along the minus strand of JAUIMM010000178.1, from coordinate 24,517,983 downwards.
GTGGCCGCAAGCCCCAGAGAGATTTCGGCTCTAACAGAGCCGGAATCTCTCCACTGACATCACTCGTGATGTCAGTGGGGCCGCCCCCAAACGACAGGCGTTCTTATGGGAACGCCTCCGTTTGGGCAGCCACCCCCCCGGCCCGCCCACCAAAGGGGGCGAGCTGTAACTCAACATCAACAGCTCGCCCCCTTTGTTGCGAGACCCGGAGCGACGGAGTGCCCATCGCTAGCTGGGTCTCGCGCATGCGCACGACGGAGCCGTGGACAAAGTCTCTGAAAGGAGCCCGTCGCTGGGATATGCCCGGACAGCTGCCAGGGCTACTGAGCATGCGCAATCCCACTGACTGCACATGCACAGCCGCCATTGCCGGGGAGGGTTCTACAGCGGCTAATGTCATCTTCAGATGGCAGCTGTGGGGGCCAATATCCGGAGGTTGGTAAATTTGGCAGCATTGCATCCCCCACAGGTTTCTTTGGGGAATGCTGCTGCCAGTGGGAATGGAGGGATGCTGCTGTCCCTCCTTCACACCTCTGGGGAAAACTTAATATTTGCGGTTAACCCCCGAAAGCTGGTGTTTTCGGGGACAAAGCCTCAAATATAAAATGATAAATGGGCCCTTGGTCTCTAAACTGACAGGTTCTGTCTTGCTGCAGTCTATGTGCAGTGTTGCTAATGAAGTTGGAAACTAAAGTGAATTCCTAGCAAACACAATACAGCAGTGGTTCCTAAACTGGGTGCTATGGCACCCTGTGGTGCTGCAGAGTGCTTGCAGGGCTGCCACGAGTTGGTGATCTAGTACCAAATAAAATAATTTTTATTCAGTGTGATAGGCAAAACCAGTTCTAGTGTTTACCAATCATAATATATATGGACAAAGAAGAGCAACCCTGCCCACCACCACATAAGTGACCATTAGGAGTCTGTGGAAAAAAATGCCGATACTCTAGGGCACATTGATTCAGATCGCAAACATCGGCAGGCTGCGTGCGAACGCAGCCTAGCGAGCGGGTCTGAATTGGTCCCTGAGTTTGAGTCAGGATACTGTAAGACTGCTACTGTGGTGGAAAAACTAATCACAAAATGGCCAGTCTACTGCTGACTGTTTCACATGCCGGGAAGTTGCTCCACCATAGATCTGCCCCCAGACTCAGTCGCTGGAAGTCCAGTTTTCATCAGGAGACCCCTACAGCATGATGAAAGGGAAGGGGAGGTTGCAGAGAGTAGTTTCATCCATGGGAAAGAACCATGGGCACATCTCATCATGGGAGAATACAGAGGGCAGAGAGATTGCTCCCACAGATGAGAATGCACATCAAAGTTTCTCCCAATGGATTCTTTCCACAACTAAGCTAAGGAATTTCATTATCCTTTATGTGTGGGTGCTAACTATGACCATGGCTTAGCTTTCATAGTAGGTATTACTCTGTTGTATAAGTCAATATCCAAGGTCGTTCTAGAGTTTTACTGTGTCTACTCTGTGGGCATGAATCATTACGGATTGCAACTGTAACAGCATACGCAGATCGGCCAGTGGTGCTGGTAAAGTGAGAAACGTGCATATGCATCACAGTGCGCGAGCGTGAGTTACAGTAGCATTGCGATCGCTCTGCGATCAAGCGCGTAGAAAGAAAGCCATCACAGAGTAAGTGACGGGATGTCAGCGTTTGGGGGTGGTGACAGGGGAGTGGTCGGGGGAAACGCAGGCGTGCCAGTTAGTTTGAACGCCGTTACTTGGGCGTCCATAAATTAGCCACTACAACGGCATACTCACTGTGTAATTTCTGAGACAGGTCAGACCTGCTGTAATTGTGCTTGAGGGGCCGATGTTACTCGATGGTGCCGATGTATACGCAGGTCTGCGAGGTCTTACGGATGTGAGATAGCAGTAGTGGGTGTCTCTATGCTGGCTTTGAGATTGCAGACATTAGCATATATTCGCAGCAGAACTGCGTGCATAATCGCAGCTGCAATAGCGATCTTTAGTGAATCAGGCTCTGTATGAGAAAACCATAATAGTGTATTGTATATCCCAATCCACATATGCCACTGCTCAGAATGACACTACATTGCATGTCAAAACATCATATTACACAACACTAATTTGTATTAATACTTTGTCATGTAAAAGGCAAAACAAGCATAAAAAACAGGACGACCTATACCCTTCATTAACTCACCTTCTGATCTTTACAACAGTAATAAGTTGCATCGCTCCAAGTATTCTTTCCAGATCATGGCCTACATTTGTACTTCCTTTATTGCCTCTGGTGTTCAGTATAAAGGTAAATGTCACTAATACAATTACTGGACAAAATATGAAGTACATTATTTGAAGGAGAGCAGTCATTACCGAAAAAGCAATACTCTGTAATATAGTCTAATTTATTGCATTACAATTCTGAGTAATTATAGATGTTTACAGCATTCTGATTGCTTAGAAATTGGAAGACAACCATATTCATTCTACTGTTAAATGCACATAGCCATAATCGAAAAGAATTGGCTGTTACACTTGTTTTGAGTTTATGCCGTTTTCAAATGGAGCCAAATACTGAATCGGGCTACGAAACGATATGCTAATTGCTTGTTGCTTTTTTTTTTTTTAATTCCCTTCACTTTGGCAAAGTTTACAAAACCTCAAGGTGATACGTGTGGAAAAAAAAGATAAATCCTAAATCACTGATGCAAAAAAAACCACACTTACTATGAACACTGTGTTATTACTATAGTAAATTATACGTTTACGGCTATATGTCTGTGGAAGTGCTTCTCCACTTTAATAAAAACGCAGGTTAAAATTATTTTTTTTCCTGATTAACCAGGTTTCTTATGTTTGTAATAGGGAAAAGCATCAAGAGGATGGATAGAAATTAAATTTGCCAAATAAAAGGTGTTTTACATTTTATATTTGTTTTAGTTTCCACCTAGGAAAACGGTACCTCGACGTGAATACTACAGTGCAGTTCCATTGTCTCACTTTCAGTGTAACTGCACAGACTAATCCGTTATGGAAGCACACCTTTTCATGAAAGCAAAAACATTTAATGGTGCAAAAATTTGAAAGGTGTGAAAATCTAAACAACTTTCCAGTAAAACAGTAAAGGGACCTGAAAGATTGAACGTCTAGCATTCAGACCTTCAGGTCGCCGAGGTGCGGTGCCCGCACTGGACGGCGTTCACTGAACGTCATTCAGTGCAGGAGTCCGACCTCTTATCTCTGAACATGCCGTACCTGATGAGCGTCGTCAGGTTGACGGGCATGTTCAGTAGATAGTCGGGGTCGGCACGCGCGTCGCTGGTCCTTGCCGGCTATTCATTACACAACTTTGTGAACAATGCAACCAAAACCTCCTGGTTCTGGTCTGATTGAGGTTATGGTGGCATTGTTCACAAAGTCGTGTAATGGATAGGTCCCTTAAGAATCAAGGACACTAGTTATTACTACAATGTCCAAGAGGCTTATTTAATCAAATTGATGGATTGGAAAGAAAGTTTAAAAAAAAAAAATAAATACACCTGCTTTATCTGATATAATTGGCTTGTTTTGTGTAGATCAAATCAAACAAAAGATCATCTTTTTTGCAGTCAAAAACATTTTTTTTTACAAGACACTCACCTTTTGGATTTTCATTTGTGTCCTCATCCTGCCTTTGCAAATCATGACACATGTTTAGAAAGCAACATTCTGTTAGGCGACACTGCAGTAATTTATTGCGGGCCATTTTCATCCCATAGATGATACACATCCAAACACGAAGGGGGAGGGAGGGGGATAGTGGGATCACACTGACAGTTCTACCAAGGCCTACGGCTGCAGTGGCTGTCTGACGGCATCATCCATGAGTATATCAGTACAAGTATTCTTCAGCATTTTGGCATAAAGGTGACATTGTAATGTGTCTAAATCAGAGTAATCATCAGCCTTGATTTTCTCACCAGTTATCTCTCTTTACATATTACCAATTATATAAGCTGTGCTATAAACAATAATACAACTCGTAAAATAACTTTTATAAAAGCATAACTAAGCCGCATAACGTTGTGTAAAAGTTGAGAATCACAATAGTCTTTGCTAAATAGAGTAACATCAAATTATTGGTATGCAAAGGCAATGGTTTATCAAGATAATCTTTTTAAAACACTTTATGTAACTACAAAGTTGAATGAACTGCTATTAATTATTTGCCCACTTTCAAGCTTGTATTAGAACAGAAAAAAAAAATAAGTGACCCTAAAAAATCATTTTAGTGACACGCCTACCTGACTACCTTACATTGTTACATATACTGTATTGTTAAACAGATTTATCTAACATTTACAGTAAGTTTAAACTGCAATTTAAAAGCCTTCAGTGTTTACAAGGTGAGAATGTATGCGCTGAGCATGCTTGAAATAGCGTTTCAGTCTTAGAGCTCTACACAGTGTCATTATCGTCTTATGGTTTACTATGCCGTACAGTTCTAATGCATCAATTAATGAAGCTTGCCTGTAGTTTATCTTCTAGATTGTGGTCTTCTGTGAGTGACATCTTTGACTACAAAACATCACTAAGTTTGTATAAAATAAATACATATATAAAAAAATATATATATGACAGCAAACTATCAACTTCTCTTCAGAAATATATATGAAATTGAAAATATAGGTAAAAAATGGACAGACAAATGAATAACAAAACCAAACAACTCTAATGAAGAATTACAAATGTTGATTTACTTTCATTTAAATTCAGGGAATATATGTTTCAAAAGACTGCAATAAATTGTTAAGCTGGCCAACTACATCAAGTATCCCTACACTGACACTCAAAAACATGAGCATTGTTCTGCATCCTTTGCCACCAGGTATCACACAGATTTTATACACAAACTTGTCAGCTAATTCCCCAGGTGCTCATTAATTGATTGGCACTTAAGCCGCATACACACTTAACAATATGCTCCATGCGCGATATAAGTGTTTCCCCTGCACTCCCAGACTCATGTCATTAACGACATTGAGCATACACACTGAACGCTATCGGTAACGATATCGTTCAGTGATGGCACCCTCCCTCATCCCCGTACTTGCAGAACCTGACGATATCGTCAGGTTTCCCTGCAAGTACGGGCAATGAAAGACATCAGCGTTCATGCGCATCGTTAGCAATGTCTTGCATACACATTGAACGTGATGAACGATATCGCTATCGTCCAACTTATCGTCTATTGTGTATGCGGCATAAGTCAATTATAATATATACAGTTTAATTGGTATTAAACTCTGCAAAAATATAGATTTTTAGAAACTGACTTTTAGAATACATGAGGTTCTTAGTGCACATATTTCAGTGAAACTGTGGATGCCCATCTACAGTACCACGGCAAGGTGATTTCTTTCAGAAGGGAACTTACTCTAACACTTTATCATTTTAATGTGGAACTTACCATACTTTGTGCCTCTGAAATACAAGTTATACGGTTCATGAACTCTGATTAAAAACACTTACAGAATGGATAGAGTGGTGGGATGCTAGGCCGAAAGGGAGGCAGTCACCGCCTTCCAAATATACAATATTCAAAGAGGGATAGGTCTGCACACCCTAATGTCCAAATACATGTAAAGGTGCTACAGTGCTGGAAGTGAACAAACAATACACAATCCAATGCAGGTGCGTTCTTTTGACACTAAGAAAATAATAGAAATAAAATACCGTATAATAGATATTAAACCCTGCAAAATCTCGATTTTTATACACAGACTTTTAGAATACACATGAGGGGTCTCGTGTACATCATGTACTTTCTACTATTTTATACACAACATTTCTGTGATTATTTTTTGCAAAACAATGTAAATTATCATACTTCTACAGTGACAGTAATTATTATTACTAATTATAGATTTGCCAGATGGTTATTACAAAAAAGTATTTGTTTTTGGTCAAGGCAGAAACGTAAGTGCCTTAGAGGAGGAGCTTCCTTCTCACGCATTCATCTGATGCCAATAAACTATAATAAGCACTGCACAATGTGGACACATTGTGTCTGTGCCAGTTCTTAGATTTGACTAGTAGGAGAGATGGGATGAGATAAGTAGCTGCAGTAGAGAAAATATCTGGACCAAGAGACATATAAAGCATGGGTTATACTATATTAGGTGGACACTGCGCTATAGTGTATATGGGAAGAATTTGGTATACTGTGCATGGTAGGATCTGGGACATATACAGGTGTGTCCTCATCAAGGCCGTTGAACTCTCAGCCGGACTCAGGTACTGGGAGGGTGTGGCCAAATCCGGGAGGTGTGGCCACATCCTCACACCCCAAAACTACTATGTGCAGTGCCGTATAGTGCAGCACACACACTGACCCAGTTACTGCACACCTGACAGCACTCACTGACCCTCCTCACAGCACGACATATTTCCCCATTCACTGCCCGCCTCACAGCACAGCACCCCTCTCCCAACACTGCATGTGTGTACTGGGTCCCGAGATTTTTGTTGCCGGCCCTGTATGTTGTCTCATTAATGGTCTACAGTCACTGGAAAATACTCAGGTCTAGCATATCATACAATATAGTAAATGTAGCCTTTATTCTACCAGTGTTTTTAATTACCTTCATTTTATGGGATTTTCTATCGATGAAACATCTGAGTAGGTTAGATTGTTTGTGTTATAATCCGTGTCATTTACAGCCATTTTCTTTTTTTATCATGCAACTCCATCACTTGTAATAAAAGCAAACTTCTGTCCCTTGAGATAAAAATGTGTGTTTAAAAAGGACAAGAAGGAGATTACTGTATAAGTAATGATGATTATCTACAATGAATGCCATCAGCAATGTCTTATAAATCATGTGTAAGGGGAAAAACAATTGCAAATGATCATTGTTTTCTCTGGTCATAAGTGGGCAAAGAAAAGTATCCTTTGGGATGAGAACCTATAATACTGGTTGTGACCAGCTGTCTTTATAAAGATTTCCCCCCTTTCATCATCCTCTGGATGAGTTGTGTTCTAAGCAAGTAGGTTGCAGCTGAGGGAACAGGGTAATAGGATTTTTGTATGATCTAAAACACAGAAAATTAAGTGTGACAAATTACAGTGACAAGTTTGTGTATTTTACTGTGGAACAAATATCCCCGTAAAACAGTGACCGTCATATAGATACCAGTTTATTTAAACATAGCCTTGCAGATTTTGGTGAAAACACTAATATATATATATAGATAGATAGACATACACACACACACATTTTCTTTTCTTTTTATTTTCAAATTATTTTTGTGGTATATTTATAGTATAACCTTACATGTTTTATTTGTTTTTACAAAGCACAGTAAAAAAAAAAAAAAGTGGTCTGTAAAGCTTAGCCGATATACCTAAATAAAAGATGATTTAGAGCCTAGATAAAGCCATTCCTGTTGATTATCTGGGATATTGACTGTAATGTATCAATAGACTGCCAGTGTCTACCTTGAAAATGAGGAAAAGGTGCGTACACACGGTGCGATTGTTTGGTCGTGGTCTCTGATCTCTTGAACATGCAGAAAGATCACGACCAATCTTTCACCATTTGGCACACATCGTTCTGTGTATACTCACAATGAACGATTTCATGGATGACAAACAATTTGTTGTCACTGTTCCTGGCCACTCCCCTCCACCATTTTGTGCCAGCCTACAGGGAGACAGAAGATGCATCGTGAGGTTATTTGCTACAAACGATATATCGTTAACAATTTGCAGTTGTTAACGGCCCATTCATATAATTTGATCGTTTGTACAATCGCTCCATATTTCTGCAAAATATCGTTTGTCTGGTAGTGTTCAGGAGTTCAAGGGAAATTGTTAACGAGAGCTTATGTTGGCCTAAATCGCACAGTGTACTTGGCTAAAGGAAAGGATATAGGCAACCAGCACAATGAGTTCAGGCAGCTCAACCACCAGGTGACATATAAATGTATTTTTGTTTTTGTTTTCTTTTGTAATCATCGAAAGCTAAAAAAAATAGGAATGAACCTTAAGATCAGGTGGCCCAACAAGGCCATGGACTATAGGGAAAAGACGCAATAAGCAACATGGCTATCCCCTCCCAGGGACCATGCATTACAGCAATAGACTTCATGGCCCTTGTCTCCCCTCCGATGGCCCATCCTCCTCCTAACAGCCTTGTCAGGACCTACCTGGCTACAGCTTCCCTGTATTCTGTGGCTGCCAGAAGAGGAGCATATAAGATTTTCATCTGGTAAATTGTTAGGGTTTGCGGGTATAGCTTTATGGTAGTAAAATTAAGAATAAGGGGTTAATAATTTGATGATGTTGGGGCTAATTAATGGCATTATGAAGGTAATGAGTGCAAAGTAGTTCATTATATAAATTGGGATTGTTATGATTATGCTGAAGTAGTTAATGTTTTTTGAGGAAGCTGAATTATTGATGAGGGAATGATGTTATAAGGTGATCACTGATGCTCTGTATTATATGGAAGTAGCTGGTGCGTTCTCTATTATATGGTTGTCACAACTACTCTCTATTGTACAGCAATCACTTGTGCTGTCTCTGATATTCTCTGCATTATAAGTTGGTCACTGTGATGCTCTGTGCATTATATGATGGACACTGATTTTCTCTGCCTTATATGGAAATTACTGATGCTCTCTGCATTATATGGTGTCAGTGTGATACTCTGTGCTGGATTAGGTAGTGTAGTTCAGGTAGTGATACTTACCTTTTAGTCTTGAGGCAGTGAAGCCCACATGCTCCTTTTCAGTCATTACAATGTTGGCGTCTGTATTCAAGCATGCCAAAGGTGACTGATGACTACTATCTACTGGGAGTGTGTGGAGAGGAGTCTTTGCCTTCGGTGACATATAGTCTATCTTGGCTCCTGAGTGAAGTACATGACTTGCACTGCTAGCATAGTAGCATGACAGCACTTGCATAATGAAAACATTTGCTCCTTCTGATGAGAGATTTAGAAGAGATTGGGGCATTGCTTGCTGAGTGCTGGTTAGCCAGTAGTTATGTACCTGATTCTGCACCCAAATCTGAAAGTTATTTTCAAACATCGTCATTTGCACCACCAAAGTGCATGTAATATGGGAAAACACACACATATTGTGGCAAGATAAGAGTACCATCTCCTGGGGTAAACAGTTGTCCCATGTCATGCAGCAGCCAAGCAGTAGTACACAAAACCAGGGCCTTGGTACAGGTGTGCGCACCTAGTTTTATTAGCAGCACAATGCAGTGGACAAAGAATGTGGGTGCACACTCAAAATATGTAAGATTTGTATGTGGAGTCTGCACAGGAAAACACAAATGGAGTATCAGTGATACTCAAATCACACCTGAGTGTTCAAGTTGAACAAGGATTGGTGTGGTAAGTAAAGACTAATAATTTGAAAAACCAACTAACCAGAAATCTGTACCGATATTGGTGAATGACAGTAAAGTGTTGGCGGTGCTCCCAGAAGTCATAAAGTACAATGTAATGGAGAAAAAACTTTTCGTGGTGACACGCTATGTAATTATGATCAATAAAATTTAGCTTTTACTCTTAACGAAATATAAAAGTGATATACACATTTAGCACACATGACATATAACATATACATACATATAACCCTAGTACAGTAGAAAACTATAGTTCTGTATATAAGTCTTAGTACAGGAAATCACGCAGGCAAACAATCATGCCAGTGCTGTATACCAGGTAATTGTTTTGGATCCTAATATGGGGAAAACCAAATAATTATACCAGAAAGGGAGGATCAACAAGATACAGACTATTTATCAGACAAATCTGACTGGCTGCGAAATATCTTAAATTTTATGTGAGCCCTTTCAAATGTGATGATCTTAATCCAAGAGCAAACAAACGTGGCAAAAATATAATGACCTATTTTTGTAGCACACTGTAATGTAATCGTAGTCACATATGCCCAATGTGACACATACCAACTGTAGCCTGCCAGAAATATTACATTGTAATAGTACTATGATCAAAATATCATGCATATCAACAGCAGCAAAATATGTGGCTATAGATGGTAGTCTCTAGTTGAATACAAGTGAAAGAGTGTTATGGATCATACATAGTGTGTATAGAAATAATCCACAGAATTCCAAAAAATATCTATACCTTGATTGTACAATGCGTAGTTCAAGCACAATGCATATTACTGAATAATAATGAACATGTCATGACGTTCATGCTTGGGAACGTTGCCTGCAAGAAATTCCACTGTGTAAAAGGTAAACGCACATTGGTTAACAATGATAGTCAAAATAATCCTGATAAACTCTACAATTAACATGGATTATAAATGAGGTTCTTAGTACATATTTGGCCAAAAATGTTTGCCCATCCACCACGTCAAGGTGAACCCCATAAGATGGGTCCCTAACATCCCTAATTCTAACACATTATGTAAATTTATCCAGGACTTGCCTATAATAATGTCCATTCTAATAAGTAGACAGCAATGTAGGAACCTGTATTGATTAAAAGTTGAATAGTTGAGAGGGGTATGACTATCTTTCCAAAGTTTTATAAGATTTACATGAGTTATTTGTTCTGGCTTTCTTTTCCCAGACTAATACACCTTATAATTAACCTCACACTGTTTCTGTCATTTTACGTGGTCCTTACCACCAGGCCAAGAAGTTACTTTCAACCGTGAGAACCAAAATAAGTACTCCGTCCTCAGGAATAACAGTGCATAATTGGGTATTACACCCTTTGTGGAACCTTTCTAAAGGCCAGCAATAAATAGGGTGCAAATAATCCCATTCTTTTCCATTTTTAAAAACCATTTTCTTTAGCATATTTTTAAAGTTTTGTTAAACCTCTCCACTAAACCATTAGTCTGGGGAAGATACATGGAGGTCCTTAGGTCTGAGTTACCTTAAACAGGTGGCACAACTCTTTTATGGTTCCATTACCACCAAAATATAGTGATGATCCTGAGCAGACTTTATTATAGGTCCAACCAAATCCATAGCTTTTCTCGCCAACGGGACCTCAACATTGGGCAATGGGACAAACGGTCTGCTACAATGTGACCTGTGAGCATGGTACTGACACTCAGGCCGGATGAACAGTAGTCAGATACGTCTTCATGGACCCCATGCCAGAAAAACTGTTGTAAAATTCTCTGAGGTTTTCTCTATCTCTATATGTCCCACAGTTATGTGACCATGAGCCAGGTACAACACCATTCTTCTGTATGCCTTAGCAACTTATCAATTCCACAATATCTTTTCCCATGTGAGGGTATGACAACCTACCATCAGGCTTTACTGGGTTTTCATCAACCACTTTTACACTCTTTAGCCTTTACCAGAGTAGGGTCGTTAAACTGTTTTGAGGCAAAAATATATTTTTCACTTTAAGATTAGGCATATAGTCAACTGGTTCAACAACATTTTCTGCTTCAGTAGGGAGTACATCATTCTACACTCCACTGCTGCTCTCATAATTTTCTGATTCCCCAATCATGCTGGAAAAGGTAACACTGTAAACTCAGAGAACATTCCCACTGCCACTGTATCAGTAACATTATTAAACGGGTCTGTAATAAATTGGGTTTCCCACAGCTTCCAAAAGTGTGAAAAATATAGCCAAAAAGGGGACGTGGCCTCGTGGAATTCCCTAGCGCATCTCTCCTGGGGCATGGCCAGCATCCCCGGACATGCTGGACTAGTACCTGCTGCACTGTCTGCTGCTCCTCTGTGACAGGAGCTGAGTGCTGCAAAAAAATGTCACACTGCAGCACCCGGCTTCTGTCACTGAAGAGGAGCCAACATTTTGGTGTCACCCCATCCAAGGATGGCACCCGGTGCAGCCTGTACCCCCATAGTGACGCCACTGGTGCTGATTAATTTGATATGCGACACTTGTGTCTGTGTGCAACTGAGTGTGCAGTATTTGGATTGTTAAAAAGCTGCTGTCGCTGCATCATAGCACTTTGCTGATCGAGAGACTCAGTCGCAGACAGATATACAAATCGGCACAGTCTCCGGGTGCGTCCTAATCGCAGTGCAACTTAGATGCATTTTCTGCAAAAAAAGATGCCTGGCGCTAGCAGACCAGCTGTACCAGGCACGCCGAGAGGGGCTGTTTAACGCGACTGCAGCAAAGATGAGTGAGGACACATCTGCACATTAAAGAAGGAATTAATCCCACAGTGACTACAGTGGGACTACACTGTTTCTATGTTCACTTCAGCAGTAACATAATACAGAGTTTCTCCATTTATACAGGTTACACCAACATTTTTTCCTTGACGTTTTGAAGGGTTCACCAACTGTGCTTTTGCAAGAGCATGCAGGCTACAAGAATCTAATATAGCCTCTATCCATTTGCCTTCTATGGTTATTATGTACAGCTGTTTATTTGGCTCGTCCTGTCAGTCTGCAGTGCAGGCTATCTGAGCAAAGAAAGATATTCTGCCATTAACATAAGCAATATCACATTGCATGGGTGCAGAGGTAAGAGGACAATTAGCAGCAACACGACCATGGTGAGATGGATGAGGCCATGCATTTGAGAAGGGGGAGGCTTATCAATTTGGTATCCCCAGCAATCAACTTGTTGTGCTTGAACAGAGATCGCGAGACCCAAAGGAAAAGCATCCATTTGCTATTGTCTCGGATTACATTGATATCCAATGGCTAATTGCTGCACCCTGGTTTCTAGGAATTTCACAACATAGTCTTTTCCTATCAGCAAAATAATTGGGTGTCTATCGCTTTAAATTTTTTGCATAAAAATTTTGATGGCTGCAAATTAGATGCAATGCTTACATTCTCCACCATATATGGCAAGATCAGGGAATGGTGCCATCTCCTAGGGTAAACAGTTGAACTTGCCAAGTAGTAGTACATCAGTCCATAGCTAATTTTATTAGCAGCAGAAAACATTAAAGTAAAATTTCACCTGTCGGGGTCCAACTAAACTAAATTATTCCCTCTCTGAGTAGAAGGACCTAGTGTCCCTCTCACAAAACAGAAGTCTTTAGCCAGGGGCGTTTCTAGAGAGGAGGGGGCCCTTGTGCAGTTTACGACACGGACCCCTCCTCTCTGTCCAGCGGCCGGCAGCGCACTGATCTGTGTGTGGCCAGCGCCGGAGATATAGACTCTGGGCACTAGAGTGCACCCAGAGTCTATAGAGTATGCACAGGTCACCGGGAAAATGGCCACCGTGGCCATTTTCCCTGTACTGTGCATGCGCAAACGATGGGAAAATGGCCACGGCGGTCATTTTCCAGTCGTTTTTAGAGCGCCGAACCAGAAGAGGTAAGTATGCTATGGGTGCAGGGTGTGCGGTGTGGGGCACCCACTATAGATACGCCCCTGTCTTTAGCACAACACTTACGTTCTGTCATCACAGTGTCTCTCAACAGGCTTCTGACCTATTTCTTAGGCAGTGAGAGCCAGACTACAGAGACTGACACACTCTTTATCGGTCTCTCACATGTGGTCTGGTAACCATGTCTGCTAATCAGCTTCTGTCTACCATATATATCTCCCCTTGACAACCTTTCCAGTGTTTTTGTCACTTATCTTCCAGCAGCTGCTCACTGGGCGTTTCTGACTAGTCGCATTGTATGCGACCAAGGGCGTTATTCAATTAATTTCGCACCCGCGATAAAGTTCCGCCTGCCGGACTTTTCGCCTACATCGCATCTTTTGGCCATGGAAACATATCATGCGCGTCCCCGCTATTAGGCGGATTTAATTCCAGAAGACATGAAAACGACGGCTCGCAAAGTCAGAATAGGCAGAAAGTGGTGTCAGAATCGCGGAATCAGCCTGAACTCCTCAAAAAGATGTAGAAAAATTGGGGATCAATGTAGTAGTGCCCGATTAGTACTAATTAAACTGTTTGGGGTACTTAAATTGGTACAATTGCCTCTAATTAGTGTCTTTGGACAAGTGGTGAAGAATAGCATTAATCAGTTTTTTGGGGGGAAAATAAGTAGTCCTGTCAAATTTGGGGTACTTGAAAATGGGTGCTAGCATATTTTAAAGTCGCTAAAGTGAAGTTGTAAAAAACGCACCTGCTGCAAGCACCAACAATCTCTTTCGGTAGTTTTTATGTTCATACTTTTTCGCCCCCAAATTCAAAGTACTTTTTTGGGGTGTTCCTCCCTTTTTTTTTAGGGATTTTATGACGCAGTTGTCCTTTGGGGGACTGTCCCAAGGATTCTGAGTGTTTTCCCCACCTTTGCACCCCAAAATAAAAAAATACTTTTTTTCTCCTGCTATTCAGAGGCGAATCTTTTCCGCCTATTACATTGCATTGAATTTCCGCGTGCGCGAAAAGCATTTGGAATTGAATACAGAGATAAGTTTACGACTGTTGAAAAGTCACAATCGTGATACTTTTTCGCGGATCTCAGCTTTTCGCTTCATATTGAATACGGCCCCATGTCAGGGAAAACAAACGGTTAACAATACATGTGCTGCTAAGATATGCAATTTACGCACTTTCTTGGTGGTGTTATTTATTTCTGTTAAATACTTTTGAAACTAATGTAACTCAGCATAGTGTGTTGATGCCTATGAACCAGAGCTACAAGCAAAAAGGAAAAAAAAAACTGCACCTTTATCTGCTCTACTGTATGACAAAGACCAAATTGCATGAAAAAATAGGTTTCACTTACAAAACAGATCCTGAAGAGGGATTTACATTTAATAAATGTTTACAAGTATTTTCATAAACCCTGCTTATGACTGTGTTGGCTGCACATGATTGATTACTTAAATGTTGCCTTTGCTATAATGTACATTGCACAGTTGTCTCTGGGAGTTATTTATTTTTTCTACTATTTATGGCCTGAGAGGCAGCTTAGTTATTAACATTAGTTATAGCTATTTCTGTAGATATTTATCTGAACCGCAAGTTTTTGACACATTTCTTTTTTGTAACAAGGAGTAGAATATCTGAGTTGTAAAATGTTGTCAGATTCAGAAAAATATATGTATGCGCAAGCTATTACCTGGAAATTTTCTTGTAAAGATCCAGTTAAGATTTCAATATAAACCTTGTTTTAGCCTCACAAACAAAATGTCACTGGGGAATGTTTTCTAAAACAACCAGTAGGATGTAGTAAGACACTGTTGTGACTGGGAGCTGCACTGTTGGTTTAAATGTAATCTTGCTCCTTCTGTAAATTATTATCATTTAAATTATACCTGTCCCCTACACATGGTGTAAGCAGACATTTTGAGAGTTGGTGCAATAGTCATGAGACTGCATCTGCCACTTAGATATGAGTGATCTAATACTTAACAGGCCCAAATGAAGTCTAATTACTCACCCTCCTTCGTACAGTGTCATAAGGTATATTGGTATTTTGCCACAATAGGATTTTAGTTTGGAACATATGTTAAGTAGTTGCTAGTGTGACTTACTGAAACACACAATACTAATACTGCATGTAGAAGCATGGCGTCGTTCATTGCATCATCCCATCTGCGGTGCAGAACAGCAGATGGGACGTTGCGATGAACGACCTTCGCAAATGTTCGGGTGTACACACTGCACGATCCATACGATGTATCATTCCAATTCCGCGTCTGAATGATATATCGTACGACAGATCGTATAGTGTGTTCCCAGCTTAAGATCTTGTTTGTTGCGAATCAGTTGGTGCAGATTTTTAAGATCCTTTGACAATCACTTAATAGTTGGTTTGTTGGGAGATTTTAAATGGGCAATTAAATTAGAAGTGATTGTACAAATTGCCTGAGAAACTGTAGGAATGCCTGCACCTCATGTCCGCTAACATTAAACCGTTTCCTTTGCGATTTTGGGATAGTAATTCTCGTCATGTGTGCAGCTGAACATCACTACCTCACATCACCAAGAATGGAATTGCCCCATAAATTTAAGAATTTCTATTGCAGCTTTCTCATTTAGTAAACATTAGCAAAGTATGTATACATAAAAAACGTACATGAATAATCAATAGTAAAGAGCAGCATTTCACAATGGGAGCGTGTAGGTTTGACACAGCCCTAATATAGATTTGACAGGGGCACCGAGAGGGGGGCGGGGAGAGTGGGTACTAGTTGCCCTGGCTTGTTGGAGGGGCCCGGGTCCGCCGCCACCTCCTTCTTATCTGTCAGCAGCCCAGCACACACTGCTATGTGCTGGGTTGCAGCTGAGCAGCAGTCTCCTCTCTTCTGTCTGTGGGGGGGAAGTGATCACACTGATCGTCGTCCCCACCCCCCCTGGATTTGCACCGGGCTGTGGGGCTCTCAGAGTCCCCCTCCGTGGCACTGCAAATAGTATCTTTTTTTTTTGTTAAGGGGCACACACAGCCATGCCGGACCCATGGCGGCTCTTGGCATCCCTGAGGGTTGACTCTGCCCTAATAGAGGGTTGACTCTGCCCTAATAGAGGTTTGACACTGGCTAATATAGAGGTGACAATGCCCTAATATAAGATTGACACTGCCTTCATATAGGCTGCTCAAGGAGTTCCGTTATTTTTAATTAGAATATGAGGTAAAGATCACGTAGTAAAGAGAAAAATAGTTGAGAAATTGAATGTAAAACCATGTCTATGCTGGCTCTGGAATGTGCCTAGTTCTAATACATGATAAATATTTTTGGGCACTGCCCTCATTGTCCACATCTGCCACTTGGTGACACAAAAACAGCTCATGCTATACCCTGACATTACATGTGTACCTATCCTCATACCAATCTCCCAATGTTGTTGGTATTAGTCTTATTCCAACACCTATTTACCATACCATCATATCATTATGCTAACAATCCTGGTGTGATTAATGTCCTAATGTTGTTATAGAGCAGTCAGCATCATGTATAGCAGATAATAAAGCACAAGCAGTACATAAGGCTACAATTGCCAAATTCATTTTTATGATTTTGTTGCAGTTATATGATCAAGTTACAAAGGCTCTCACAATACAGCCTTGCGCATTGCAGAGGATCATGGAGGCAGTTTAATATCCGCAGCTTGCCCTATGAATAAGCTGCATTTAAAAGCAATAAAATGAACCCTTCTCAAATAAAACTGTCTCTTCCACAAAGAAGATATATGGAAAGTTGACAAAACCTAAGTACAGGTGCACACTATCATTTTATGAGGACCTGGCAGCCATAGCTTTATGTTTTAGAGATTAAAGTTACATTGTCTTTACTTCATTTATTGTGTGTTTTTTGTTCATGTTGCAAATAGGCAATAGAGAGAAGTTAATATTGTGTATAGGAAGTATTGTACCGTTATTGTGTATCTTTATTTTGTCTGGAACTTTACACTGTGTTCAACAATAGGAAATTAGAAGCTTTATTTTAACCTGTTGACATATCATGTCCTGAAAAAAAAAATCTTCTCGTTAGTGATGAGTCTGTTTAAATGGGAAATACTTTCTTAGTCTAAAAGTAGTCTACAAAAATACAGTTTTGTTTTCGAACATATAAGGCTTTCTTTTGATATCAAATGGTAACAAATATCTTGCTCCACCATTAAATGTGTTGGGTAAGTTATGTTGACAATCCTGACACGGGTTTTTGTAGTGCAGGTTTTACAAGTAAGCAGAATTATTACATTTATACACTAAGCTGGGTAACACTGGGTCGACTTTATGGCCGACTGGTCATCGCGTCGACCGAGCAGCTGATTCAGGTCAGTATACAAACTTACAAATCAGCTGCTCTAAATGTCATCCTGACGACATAGCTGGGCTGGCATTTGAATTTGCCCACCCAGCTGTGCCTGTTAGAGCAGAGCAGGAACCGTGGAAAACCCTGGATAACGCCATCTCCAGGTGGCGTTATTATCACAGGGCTTCTCCCGGTATTTTTTCACATTTTATTTTTAGTAAATTTGGGCAGATCACATTTCCCTTTACAATTATGGGAAATGTGATCTACTTACTAAAAATATGTAATAATTAGGGTTTGGATTAGAATTTTACGAAATCTACTCCAATTGCCCTTTAGTAAATTTATGTGAAACTAAAATAATGTGAAACGGGGGTGAACACACCCCTTTTCACTTTAGTTTAGTAAAAATAATGTTAATAAATAGAGTCCTTAACGCCAGTGGCGTAACTAGGGTATTTGGAGCCCAGGGCAAATTTAAAAATGGCACCTGGAAGCCTAGCGCCAGTCCTGTGTAAGTGTGTAGCGCTGACCGCACTCACTGTAGTCGGCGCTACACTGACTAACTAGGGCGGGCCGGTACTGTGGCCGGTGGCGCCCCCCCCCGCACCACTGGTCCCACGGCGCCCAGGGCACGCACCCTGCTTGCCCTGCCCTAGTTACGCCACTGCTTAACACTATTATGTGCCACCGCACAATATTTTATTCAATGGCCACATCCAGGAGAATGATGTTGTTCAAGATCTCTTCTGTTCGGCCTGCACTGCACTAACAACCCGTGGGAGCGCGCAATGGTCCATATACACTAGACGATGTGCCTGACATGTGGCGCCGATCCACCATATCGGACGACATCGTCTAGTGTGAAACACTTCCCAAAGCTGTCACTGGCTTGTACACTGAAAAGTAACTTGTTGCAATTTTACTATATTGTGGATTATTGAAGTTTTTTAGTAATTGTGATGTGTTCCTTATATTATACATTGTTTTGTGATACATTATACACCCGGTTCCAACAATCCCATAGGGAAGCAGCAGCTCTCCTATCCGTGTGATTAATTACCTCTGGTCTTTTGATACACAGGTGCACATATTTATAGCAATCTGTCTATATGTGGACATAGCTAAGACACATCAAGTATTTAGGTCACGCATCAGTTCAGAAGTTTAATTCTTGTAACTCTGATTCGATTATATTGTTGCCTCAAGATATGTTTCATTCAAACCCTCTTCTTAAGTAATATTTTAAACATGTTATGCTTGATTTATTTTGTATTGACTCATATATTAACATTTTCTATGCTGACCTCCATTAGGCAATGTTCTGCTAAAGAAGCTTTAAAGGCAGGATTATTAAGATTATAGTTTGTTTCACTGCTTTATTTTTAAAAGGTTACTGTCATCAAATAGTATTGCTTGAATGTAAAAATACATTTATTCCAATATATAACCAATAGCCAGTATATCTGTTTTAGAAATAAAAAAACAAAACAGTTTTTAGGAGTATAAAAGTTCTAACTGCTTGTGCTATAGGTAGGAAAGTAAATAATAAGTATTTGGTCACCGTATTTAATATGCAAAGGTCTATCAGGTTCTAAGATATCGCACAGGCTATAGATGTGTCCACATACATCTATCCTCCATGCGTTACAAGTCGAACCACACAACGCGGGAGCTCCATGTGCCTCGGTAGCGCCGAGCGTCCTTCGTGTGACTTTTTACCTTCAAATGCGTCTTCACACAGTAATGCTAATAGCTAGCACAAGCAGCTTCTGCTGATTAAAATGATATGTAGCATGCCTATGTTCTCTGTGCGTTTGCGATTATATCGGCATGTGAAATGCTACGTTACAGTGTCAGTGACTGTGAATAAGACACATTTGAAGGTAAAGAGTCGCACAAAAGACGTTCTGCTCTACCAAGTCACGCCACGGCATGGAGCGATTAGAAGGGCTGTTTAACTCGCAAGGAGGCTAGATGTATGAGGAGGACACATCTGTAGTTCGACTTTATTGCCTTGTTTCACGTTTAGAGATTAAGGGCCTATGTATTAATAGTCGCGGCTCTGCCACAATTTTTTATAATCCATATTGGAAAGGGATATTTTCATTTTTAATGAAAACATCCCTGCTATGTACAAAGGGGAATTCGCAGTGACAGTGGTTGCGGTAACCGCTGTCCCTGCAAGTTATATACCTGGCATATTGTAGAAGACTTTCACGTTTGTGAGAGACTTCTCTGGGTGAAGCTGACACTGCACATTGCACACAGTGTCAGCTTTCGAAAGCCGGCCGAAAGCTGTGGGGGAGTGATTGGAAGATCTCTCTCCTGGTCCTAAGCCTCTATAGACTTAAAGCAGCTCACACTACAAGGGCAAAACTCCGAAAAGCTTCACTTTGGTACATAGTTTGGTACATAGAGGTCAGATAGTAGTCACCATTGATAATATTGGAGACTGCGATCTGCAGTACTAATTAGCACTCTGACAAAGATTTCTGTGGAATCGCCTGCATTGTGCTATTAGGAAATAGCTACAATACATTTATGCAGAAGATGAAGTTTCTACATAATTTTATGAAAAAAACAGCTTGATACATAGGCCCATAAGATATAACCAAAGCAAACTTGTTTACAGGCATAGATGTTGTTCTGTTCATAATCTGGTCCTGTCGGCCCTGTTAGTGAAATCATTTAAATTGTAGCACTCTTATTGAAAACCAAATAGTTCAGTATCTCCTCTTTAGAATCTCATCCTTGCTTTTTACCAGGGTTCTTTTCTTAAAAACTGCATTCAAATGTGTGCTTCTATTTTATTATAACCCTCATTGCACTACAATGACAGTTTTGGCCTGTGTTCTGTGTTGGTGGTTAAAAAAGTTAGTGTTGATTTAATAGTATGTATACATGTAACAATATGCCCTCTATCATATCCTCTTTCTCCTTTCCTGTCTTACCTTTCCTCTCACTATAAATGAAAGCCTGACAGTACCTGGAAAGTGCAAGGACAGTGCAGGGTCTATGCTGGGTGTGGGATTGTAGCAATTGGACCTTGTGACCAAGATTAATGAATCTCAGATGGATTTTAATTAGTGCAGCTGGAGTCATCAATTATCTACAGAACACAAATATTGTTATATTTGGGAAATTCTTGATTTATTTTATTCCTTTGGCCAGTAGATTTAGATGAATGAGATCTCATCATAAGCATTCAGAGAAAAACTGCTCGAGGCTACAGTTTATTATTTAGGACACAATCAGCAAGAGTAAGCGCCACTGAACAAAAGACTGTAAACTACTCTCAGCATTAATTCGGAAAATTTGCTGATATGTGTGGCCATGTACAGATCGTCAGAAACATTAGAACATCTCCTACAAAGTACGGAGCAGCCTGTCAGGGAAAGAATATGCAATAGTTATTGTCCAGCAGATGATCCATAACAGGATGTCACTGTATGTGCACATACAGCACAGAGCAGCCACATTTAATATGACACACAACGCGCTCTCCCTTTAATATACTTTTAGTGCTTTCTGTGCAAACAAGAGATTGAATAAGTAATAAGTAACAGACAAGAGAAGGATTTTGTAACTCTGTGCCAGTTATGCAGGATATATATCTGCTTAAAAAAAGGAATGCTTTGCTATTTTTATGGTGAGCTTTGTTTCCCTTTATCTATTTATTTTTAGTTTAAAAATGACGGTATGAGTACACCAGTGGTATTGACCTAAGTACTGTTATGCTCAATGGATGGAGGATGACCGGTGGATCACAAAGATATTGTGGCGATCTATTTATCAAACTAATTCTGATCTAAAAACATGTGAAAGCAGTTGTATCTGCATTTTTAGGGCAGAATTAAGTTTCACAAAACTATCACAACTAAAAAGCAGGAGATTTCAATGCTATCTCCTACTTTGCAAGATACAGCCACCACGGCAGCTGTACCCATAGCTTTTCGGAAGTTGCCTACAGTATGTTGGCTAACCTTTCCTTATGGGGGAAGTCTGGCCAGAGAGGGATCTTGGAATTCCTCTTTGGTTGGCTAGTTAGACTGCGATGGCCAAGATTTTCACCTAGCGCATACATGGCTGGGTGGTCTTAAGATGTCAGCTTCTCACTGTTTAACCTCAGAATGGTAAATACCCCATAAAGTATTCCTTATTGTTGCGATTAAAAATATGAATCTTCAGAACAGATAGAACATAATAATAAATAGGCCCTAGGACTGCGACTAGAAATTTGTGAGCCCAATAACAAAAATCCTATGGATTACCATCTAACCGCCTTCCTCCTCTTGTTGTCTGCCATTGCTCTGAATCAGGGCTTGATTCAGAGATGGACACGAGTGATCGGTGCTGCATCTTCGGCCACAGTGGATCTGAGAAGTTATGTTAATGCAGCAGAAGACGTCTTTTGTAAAAAGACTCCCACTCCTGGCTTCTCAGATTCTCTACCTGTGTCTGAAGATGCAGCATTGGATCACCATTGCAATCATCGGCCGGATCATCGGACATCTATGCAACCCTAAGGTTGGTCAGAATGTCCAGCTGCTGAGGCCAGTGAAGCTGCATCTGATGACAGCTCCGGTTTCTGAAACATGCCCCCTTCCCGCCCTCAAATGGCTACAGCCTGATTAACACACTGCCCCCTTCAACCACCCTGCAACTGGAGCCACAGCAGTATTGCAGCACATGCACATTACGGCTCCAGCACATGTGCAGTCCCGAAAACATTGGTCAATAGTGACCATATCGGGACTGCGTCCGGGGCTGAATCAGCCCGAGTTCCCTTCCTATCTAAGCAGAACATAACTAAACTGTATCAGAGCTTAAATGAGATATTATCATTATCCACTAAATCTTATATTGATTTGTCCTGCGTGCTGCATAATATCATCTAAATATGGAAAAGCACACTTTTTAAAATATTTTTTCATTTGTCTGCAATAAAATTCAAATTCATGGAAAAAATAATAATTTTCTATAGGCTTTTTTTGCACAATTATTTGATGTACACAAATAAGTTAGTTGTATGCTTTACATCAAGAAAGATGGGTCATCACTGTTGTAGAAATCCTGTGGAAAGCTGGAGACTAAAGGCTACATATGTGTTTAATAGCCAGACTTCCTTTCTCTGCAAAGAACAAACTAATCTATTTACATGATTGCCTGAAATCAGGCCCAGAGTGGCCTGGCAGTGCACCTGGAGATCCACCTCTGGACCTCAGATCTGTGGGGCTCAGGACCCATGTGGAGGACGTCACTGTCCATTGCCAGCTGCATTGTGACAGCTACTTTTTAAACTTGGTTACCTCTATACCTCCATGGGATTTCCAAGGAACAAGACAGACCTATTCCCAGTTCTTCCCCGAACCTCCAGTGCAATGTCATAGGTAATTTCTGTATTTATGCTGCATGCCGCATACAGCCATGGCCAAAATTTTGGAGAATGACACAAGTATTGGTTTTCACAAAGTCTGCTGCTTCAGTTGTTATGATGGCAATTTGCATATACTCCAGAATGTCATGAAGAGTGAGCAGATGAATTGCAATTAATTGCAAAGTCCCTCTTTGCCATGACAATGAACTTAATCCCAAAAATAACATTTCCACTGCATTTCAGCCCTGCCACAATAGGACCAGTTGACATAGTCAGTGATTCTCTCAGTAACACAGGGGAGAGTGTTGACAAGGGCAAGGCTGGAGATCACTCTGTCATGCTGATTGAGTTAGAATAACAGACTGGAAGATTTAAAAGGAGGGTGGAGCTTGAAATCATTGTTCTTCCTCTGTTAACCATGGTTACCTGCAAGGGAACTCGTGCAGTCATCATTGCTTTGCACAAAATGACTTCACAGACAAGGATATTGCTTCTAGTAAGATTGCACCTAAATCAACCATTAATCGCATCATCAAGAAGTTCAATAGAGAGAGGTTCAATAGTTGTGAAGAAGGCTTCAGGGCGCCCAAGAATGTCCAGCAAGCACCAAGACCGTCTCCTAAAGTTGATTCAGCTGCAGGATCGGGGCACCACCAGTGCAAAGCTTGCTCAGGAATGGCAGCAGGCAGTTGTAAGTGCATCTTCAGGCACAGTGAGGCAAAGACTTTGGAGGATGGCCTGGTGTCAAGAAGGGCAGCAAAAAAGCCACTACTCCCCAGGAAAAACATCAGGGACAGACTGATATTCTGCAAAAGGTACAGGGATTGGACTGCTGAGGACTGGGATAAAGTTATTTTCTCTGATGAATCCCCTTTCAGATTGTTTGGGGTACCTGGAAAAACACTTGTCCGGAGAAGGAAAGGTGAGCACTACCTTCAGTCCTATGTCATACCAACAGTAAAGCATCCTGAGACAATTCATGTGTGGGTTTGATTCTCAGCCAAGGGAGTGGGCTCACTCACAACACAGCCATGAATGAAGAATGGTACCAAAACATCCATCAAGAGCAACTTCTTCCAACCATCCAAGAACAGTTTGGTGATGAACAATGCCTTTTCCCGCATGAAGGAGCACCTTGCCATAAGGCAAAAGTGATAACTAAGTGGCTCGGGGAACAAAACATCAAAATTTTGGGACCATGGCCAGGAAACTCCCCAGACCTTAGTCCCATTGAGAACTTGTGGTCTATCCTGAAGAGGCGGGTGAACAGAACAAAAATTTACAAATTCTGACAAGCTATAAGCATTGATTAGGCAAGAATGTGCGGCCATCAGTCAGTACGTGGCCCAGAAGTTGATTGACAGCATGCCAAGGCGAATTGCAGAGGTCTTTAAAAAGAAGGGTCAACACTGCAAATATTGACTCTTTGCATAAACTTAATGTAATTGTCAATAAAAGCTGTTGACACTTATGAAATGCTTGTAATTTTACTTCAGTATACCATAGTAACATCTGACAAAAAGGTCTAAAAACACTGAAGCAGCAAACTTTGTGATAACCAATACTTGTCATTCTCTAAATTTTTGGCCATGACTGTACTACTCTGCTTTCTGTCTATCTACTGTACCTATATTTCCAACTTCTATTTATTCTTACATAACGTACTATTAACAATGCTTGTCAAAACTCCCGGAACATCTAGGAGAGTCCCGAATATAGGGGGGCTCTCCCGGCCTCCTGACAGTTTGCCCATACTCTGCTTCTCACTTATTGACTGAAATGAGCGGTCCTGGTGTTGGACGACGTCATTAACACTGAAATGATAATCGTAGCCCCCTGCTAAAAAAATGCAGCAAATTGTAGCTTTCAGCAGCGAGGGCGGGGCCACATGGCATTCCACCCCACATATTGGAATTGACTGGCCCCCTCTGGGGACTTCCAATTACGTTCTAAACCAGCTACATACACTTTCCAACTATGAATTGATTACTTGATAAATATAATAGATTGCATAATTAGGCCGGCAAAATCATCTATAGTACATTTATCTATACTGGCTCACACTTAGTCACATGTCGGAATGACGCTCATTCTCAAGATGTTAACTAAGACAGAGAATGTTTGCACACATTTGGTATTTTCAATGCCTGCCCCTAAAAAAACTATTTCCATTGGGGCATTAAGATAGACATGTTTTTGACTAAGTGCCGATTGCCTTTAAACAAGTTTAATGACCTGAATCTGTGTATACAACAAGGGACTGTCTGATGGATTATATCTGTTGATACATTTTCTTCAGTGACTAGCCATTGCTACTTCATACTTGCCAACATGAATGTTAGGGATACTCCCTGAAATGGCAGCAATCTCCCTGTCTCCCTGAAGAGTCCAGCAATCCCCTTGATTGCACCTCACCCCATTATGAAGCTGTTCAATATAAAAAACAAAAACAAATAGATCTATATACATTCAAATGTATAAATTCCCTGCATTGGTAATAGAGCACAATGATCCCTATGGCTGCATGCATTTTCTGAAAAGTATCTGTGTGTTTTCATTAACAAGGAGATCTTACTAACTGCTTTGGGGCTCATTTACATTTGGATTTATATAAATTTTTTGGCACGCCTCTCAGATGTAGCAGTACACGGTCCACTTTACAGCCGCGCTCATAGATGTTACTTTCACAGTCTCCCTGAAATGCATTTTCAAAAGTAGGCAAGTATGGGTTACTTACATAGGGCCTGATTCAGCAAGGATGAGTGGTCGATGGTTGCGATGGTGGACAGCGCCGGGCAGCTGGCTAGCTGACTAATCCTCAGCTTGCTCAGGCTGGCCAACTTGCGGGCCCAGCAGACTGCATCCGTCCACGCAGTCCCTGGACTGGCCACTCACCGAAAACGGGATGGACACGCCCCATTTCCGGGAATGCCGGCCGAATCCGCCCCCGCACCACCCCTTAAATGCCTCTGCCTGTCAATCAGGCAGAGGCATTCAAGAGCTTGCGTGCGTCTTATCAGGACCCATTCTGCACACTCGGTACTGCGCATGCACAGATTCCCTATAATCTGGAATCTGCGTTCAGCAGTGCACTTGCGTGTACTGCTGAATCAGGCCCATAGTTTGCAGTTTAAGTTGTTATTTTTTTAATGTGTTGTTTATAATATTTTCTCTGGGTTTAGTACTTGTTCTTTTTTGGAGGGAATATACACTTTGTAGTAAGTAGTTTTCAATTATTAGAACTTCAGAGTGGTATAGTTATCACCAAATGTTAGTAATGGTACAAGTTTGGGAGGGTTTTGTCATGCTGGGAGGCGGGTTTCTGAAAGCTGAGGCATGAGGCTGCGGGAGGAATCGGAGGTGAGGGGCCTGAATGTACGACCTCCGCATCCACGGGTTTTGGTCATTGGCGAGACCTAGTCAAAGGTGCGGAATCTAACCCACGAGATGGTGTTCCCCAGTGACCCCACCAATCGGGAAATGGGCTTGAGCTGCACCTCGTAAGCAGGTCGCGGTCCTTTGACTAGGTGACCAAAGCCTGCGGGAAAAAGGAGAGACGAACACTCGTGGCCCAAGGGTCGGTGCCAGTAAGAGACACATAAGGACAGGGGTGGAACCTCTAGTTCGGTATACTGTACTTGAGGTACAAGGAAGTGTGCACTACGGACACAATCTACTGGGTTGCCGGTCAGATGGAGTGCACCACTGGGTTGCTGGTCAGAAGGAGTGCAGGCGGCGGTGGTAACGCACTGGTGGAATGGAGGTATACTGCACACAGGCGAGGTGGTAACGCACTGATGAGATGAACGATATAACTGCACACAGGCTGAGGTGGTAAAGCACTGGTGAGATGGACGATATAGCTGCACACAGGCTGAGGTGGTGAAGCACTGGTGAGATGGACGATATAGCTGCACACAGGCTGAGGTGGTAAGCACTGGTGAGATGGACGAAATAGCTGCACACAGGGATAGATCACTGGAGGCAAGGGAACCTGGAATGAGAGATCACTAGTAACACTAGCAGCGACAATGGTTGTTCAGGCAATTACCTGATACACAGGAGCCGGATGTATACCCCTGGAAGCCCACTGATTGGTCCACAGCGTCAGCTGACCGGCCAGACTGTCAGGGAAGGAAGGCTAGTCAGAGAAGGAAGTGTCATGGCGGCGCCCATGACGGAGACTCCGATCCCCGCGCACCAGGCCGCCCGACACACCAGCAATCATGGAGAAGGCTCAGCACCTCCCACATCACCGCACCAGCCGCCCGACTGCCTGGGAAGTCAGAGGAAGCCGGCGGGACGGTAAGGGACGGCCGATCCCCGGCTGAGCTGTGACAGTACCCCCCCCTTTCAGGGTGGACACCAGACACCCACCAGGTTTACCAGGAAATCTAATATGGAAGGCTCGAACCATTTGAGGCGCGTGAACGTCTGTGGCTCTGATCCATGCCCTTTCTTCCGGACCATACCCTTTCCAGTCAATGAGATATTGGAGGTTGTTAGATTTGGTAAACCGAGTCCAAAATCCTCTCTACCTCGAACTCTGTATCTTGAGAAGTTTGCACTTGAGGTAACTTGGGAGAAGAAGTTTGAAAACGATTCAGCACTAGAGGACGCAGCAAAGAAATATGAAAGGTATTGTATATTCTTAGTTGAGGAGGGAGTTCCAACTTATACGCGACTGGGTTGATAACCTTGCGAACACGGTAAGGACCAATGAAGTATGGGGCTAGCTTCATACTGGGTACTTTCAATCGAATGTTCCTGGAGGATACCCAGACTTTATCTCCAACTCTCAGCAGTGGAACAGCGACGCGTCGTCTATCCACAAATTTTTTGTAGTTCTTGGACGACTGCTTCAGAGAAGAATGAACCCTCTTCCAATTGGTTGCAAAAGACTACCAATTTAGAAACTGCATGGACCTCTACTGTAGGTAAATTTTGAAAATCTGGGACTCGAGGATGTCTCCCAAACACCGTAAAAAAAGGAGTGGCTTTGGAGGAAGTGTGATAATTCTGCCCAAGGTAATAGATCCAGCCAGTTATCTTGTGAGGAGGAAACGAAGAGTCTTATGAAAGTCTCCAGCTCTTGGTTAACTCTTTCGGTTTGCCCATTAGTTTGTGGATGATAGGCTGATGAAAATTTTAACTTGGTTCTGCAAGTGCTACATAAGGCTCTCCAAAATTTAGCTACGAATTGAACTCTGCGGTTGGAAATGATCTCTTTAGGAAGTCCATGCAACCTGAATATTTCCTTAACAAAAACTCTCGCCAACTGAGGAGCAGAAGGGAGACCCATCAATGGAATAAAGTGTGCCATCTTAGAAAAGCGATCCACCACTACCCATATGGTATTGTATCCTTGGGAGCATGGTAGTTCAGAGATGAAATCCATGGATATATGGGTCCAAGGAGTATTAGGTATGGATAGGGGTCGCAGGAGACCTGCTGCCTTCCTGCGGTGAGTCTTATGCTGAGCGCATTTTACACATGAAAGAATAAATTCTCGAATATCCCCTTTCATTGTGGGCCACCAATAGGAACGCTGAAGGAACTTGTAAGTCTTGAGGATACCAGAATGGCCAGCGAACAGAGAGCTATGAGCCCAAGTTAGTAATTTTCCCCGTCGTTCCGGGGTCACAAAAATTTTCCCTGGGGGAGGAGTCAAAATTTGAGTAGAGGCGAAGACTACCGGATCTAAAATTGGTTGGGAACGGTGATGATCCTCTTCCTGAGTGCTGGACAAGAAAGACCGTGAGAGGGCGTCAGCTTTTCTGTTTAGACTGCCAGGATGAATTTGAAGTTTTAAATTAAATCTTGAAAAGAACAAGGACCAACGGGCCTGTCTAGCATTTAGATGGTGAGCCGTTTGGAGGTAGATTAAATTTTTATGATCCGTGATCACGATAACTGGAAAATTGGCTCCTTCCAACAAATGCCACCATTCCATTAAAGCTAACCGCATTGCTAGTAGTTCCTGGTCACCAATTCTGTAGTTTTTTTCGGCAATGGAAAACTTACGAGAAAAATACCCACAGGGATGGTACTTTCCATCACTTGTGATTTGAGACAGCACTGCCCCTACCTCAATTGTGAATGGTTTGTCCAATTGGGGTTGGCACAGGATAGGTGCAGTGGAGAAGGCTTCTTTTAATTTTTGGAAGGCTTGGATGGCAGTATCTGGCCAGCGGATGGGATTGGCACCCTTCTTTGTGAGATTAGTGATAGGTGACACCAGTGTGGAGAAATTTGGTATAAACCGCCGATAATAATTTGAAAATCCCAAGAAGCGTTGAGTAGCCTTCAAGGATTTGGGTAATGGCCAGTCAGAAATGGCTTTTAACTTCTTCGGATCCATCCGGAGGGTCTTTCCAGAAATTATATACCCTAGGAAGGGTACCGAGGTTTGTTCGAAAAGGCACTTGGATATTTTTCCATAAAGATGATGCTTCCGGAGGCGTGACAAGACTTCGCGGACATGCTGGCGATGGTCTTGCAGATTTTTGGAAAAATTTAGAATATCATCCTGATAGACTATAACAAAGCTGTAAAGGACATCCCGGAAGATCTCGTTCACATAACCCTGAAATATCGCTGGGGCATTGCAGAGTCCGAAGGGCATTACAAGAAATTCAAAGTGGCCGTCTCTGGTGTTAAAAGCGGTCTTCCACTCATCTCCAGCTTTAATACGTATTAAGTTATACGCATCCCGTAGATCAAGCTTGGTGAACAAAAAGGCCCCGCGGACTTTGTCAAAAAGTTCCGGAATCAAAGGCAGAGGATATCGATTCTTTACTGTAATCTGGTTGAGACCACGGTAGTCAATACAAGGCCGAAGCCCGCCATCCTTCTTGCCAACAAAGAAAAACCCTGCCCCTGCTGGAGAAGTTGAGGGCCGGATAAACCCCTTAGCTAGATTTTCTTTTATATATGCCGCCATAGCGGCTGTTTCAGGTA
This sequence comes from Taudactylus pleione, assembly GCA_031769625.1. NCBI lineage: Eukaryota > Metazoa > Chordata > Amphibia > Anura > Myobatrachidae > Taudactylus > Taudactylus pleione. The sequence goes on along the minus strand of JAUIMM010000178.1, from coordinate 24,488,010 downwards.
CTGATAATGGGTAGGTTCGACCCCGAGGAGGGTTCTTCCCTGGCAGGAGCTCAATACCACAGTCCCAGGAACGATGAGGTGGAAGTTTATCCGCAGCCTGTTCGCAGAATACATCGGCAAAATCTTGATAAGCTGCTGGTAGACCGGGAACAGAGGAACACTTGGGCTTGTCAGACGGGGGGAAGCTTACATTGCCACTGGAGGACACCGCATTAGTGCGGACAGGGAGTACTTGGATGAGACATCCATGGAAACAACTTGGACCCCACGATAAAATTTGCATACTGGACCACTCAAACGTAGGATTGTGCTTTTTTAGCCAGGGGAGGCCTAAAACTAGTTCATAGGCTGAGTCGGGAAGAACAAAAAATTAAATTGTCTCCTGGTGCAGACATCCAATCTGGAGGAACACTGGCAGGGTTTTTGAGGAAATAGATCTCCCTAGCAAGGTCTTGCCATGTACACCAGAGAGCAGTAATCTGTTTGGCGATGGAACCACCGGAATGCCTAGGGTCCGAACCAGTGACTTAGAAATAAAACTGCCGGCAACCCCAGAATCTACAAGGGCTTTAACCATCCTTGTCCTGGACTGGTAGGAGAGCGACACGGGCAATAAATTGTCATTTATCTGGGAGGAGTCAGAAATAACCCCCAATTGCATGCTCCCAACATCAATTAGGGTTTCGCGTTTCCCGCCAATACCGGACAATTCCTTAAGATGTGCTTTGGAGCAGCAAAATACAAGCACAATTTATTTTGAAAATGCCGGTTCCGTTCGGCGGTACTTAACCGGGATCTGTTAATTTGCATCGGCTCCTCACTGCTAGAGAAGGAAGGAGAGGAATGACCTCCCAAGGATGGGCGATCCCGAGGACTATCTCCACGCCCCCTACTTCCCCACCGCTCTCTATGGCGAAGGTCAATTTAATACAGAGGGATATAATATCCGAGAAGGCGGGAGGTAAATCCCTAGATGCCAATTCATCCTTCATCCTCTCAGATAAGCCATGTAGGAAGGCTGCCTTAAGTGCTTCCTCATTCCATTTTAGTTCGGACGCCAGGGTTTGAAATTGTACTACATATTGCCCGACGGACCGGGTACCCTGACGGACACGAAGCAAATCTGAAGAAGCAGAGACAGATCTCCCGGGTTCATTGAAGATCCTTTTGAAAGCGGCCACGAACTCTTCATATCTAGATACGAGTGGATCTGCTCGTTCCCACAATGGGAACGAGCAGATTTAATAATAGCTTTATGTAGGCAGTGACAGGTTTGCTGCTTATCCACAGTAATGTCATAGCATAAGTTTAGGGTAGTGAATATTTGCCTGAGTTTGAAAAATCTCTTCAGTTAGGTGATTTGTGGCACCTGCACAGGTATCTCTGCTCAGTAGCCATATCTAGTGGTGCCCAAGGGCATGTTGAGCATCACTAGGTGAAACCCATAGTACCGAGCGAAGCATGTAATATTTGTATTTTAATCAATCATGTCATTTCTTCAACCAGTCCTTACACAATTGGCTGGCTCAGCCTTTACTTTTCCATTTTATTTGTATTTTTTTTTTGTAGCTAATTTAAAAAAAGGGCGATATTGATTTAAAAAGCAAAAAAAGTGGAGGATGTGTGAATGGGGGAAAAACCTGGGGAAGTTAGAGCAGATACATAGATTTATATTCCTATTTTTAGGATTTAATAATAGCTTTATGTAGGCAGTGTTCAGGGGCGTTTTAAGAGAGGAGGGTCCCGTTTGCAGACTCAGTGCGGCCCCCTCCTCTCTCTAGCGGTGCTGCGGCGGGTGGTGCAGCAGTAGATTCTGGCTTAGTGCCTGAATCTACTGGGCATGCACGGGTTTTCGGGGAAAATGCCCGCCCCATTTTCCCAGTGATTTTTGCTGCTCTGCAGTGCCAGGCCAACACTGCAGAGTAGCACTCTGGAGACAACGGGCAGGTAAGTATAAAGAGTATATGGGTGCAGGGTGTGCGGTGTGGGCCACCCTGGACCCAGGGGCCCATGTGCACCACACGCCCTGCACCCATTATAGATACGCCCCCAGTAGTGCTAACACAGTTTATAACAAGCTGGCTCACCACAGTTCACTTGACTGCCTCAGCATTAGAAGAATGTAGGTGCTGTGACGTAGGCGAGTTTACCGTGGAAATAAATATTCATTAGTGGTTCACATGCTAATTTATAGGATTACAGCTATTCTTAAAATAACTAGTCATGCATTAATTATAAGGATGTGCAGGCTCGGATAGGTTTGAATTTTCCCGCCAAGCTCGGATTTTTCCCGCCAAAAAATCGGGTCTCAGAAAGAGGCAAAACGTCATCTTTCATGGACAAACATCATCATTCCTGGACAAAAGTCCATGGAAGAAGATGTTTGTCCATGAAAGATAACGTTTTGCCTCTTTCTGAGACCCGATTTTTGGCGGTAAAAATCCAAACTTGGCGGGAAAATTCGAACCTATCCGAGCCTGCACATCCCTAATTAATTATAGGACTGTACTGAAATGAAACATGTCAGATTTGGAATCTATACCCTGAGACAGAATTGCTGCTGGTGACTTAATAGGCCCACACATCTAGCCACTATTGCGACTGTTCCCTGTTCCGCCGAAGATGGGGGATCGGAGAAATACAACATGTTGAACATTATCGATTCCCCGTTTCCAACCCGAAAATGGTTGGAATCGGTGAGTCAAGGATTGCTGACATGATTTTCTCTGATTTTCTGACGGATCGATGAATATTTGCGAATCTGCCTTTTTGATTGCCGATTGGGCGATTGGATCAGAGTCGTCAGAACGAGGAATTGGGCCGCAGATGCATGCCCGGCATAATACATGCAGTGCCATACGGAGTGGTGTGCCATTACCCAGAAGGCACCGTCATTTCCCCCATGGCTTCCACATCTGGCTGGTAGTGCAGCTTTAGTGCTGCCCGGAGTGTCCAAAGAATCTCTCACTTCTCCTGTCGATTGCCCCTCCCCCTCTCATGACACCATGGACTTGGGTGCAGGTACAGCACATGGTGCCAGCGAGCACTTCTCCTCGCCATGTCCATCCCCCCTATTGCAACCAGACACGTACATGTGCAGTCTGACAAGGCAATGGGGCATTCAGGAGATTTTCCCTTGTTCCAGGAGTCTCCCGGACAATAAGGAAGTGCAGGAGACTATAGGATAGTGAGTTACTTTATCGAAGGTCTGTCAGATTTATTCCCCCTCAAATTATTTTATTTTTTATGACCAGTTGCTCATATAGCATACACATATTCTGCAGTGCTGACTAAAGTAGCATCTACAGGAGTCCTTGGGGCCATTGAACTAACAGCTTTATAGCGGGCACTGGGTCAATTTGGAATACAGTTTATTTTGATCTTTGTCATTGTGACTATCCAGTTTCTCTATCCCTAACTGAGACTGATCTTTCTTTTCCTTTAGTAAAGTGTTTCAGTGCATTGTGGGTGAGTTCTAAAAATGCATGTCCAAATCATCATCTTTATTGTATATTTCTGTTCAGGGATGGGCTAATAATACTGATTGTTCCATGCTATAAAACCAGGGCTATTTTTCTCAAGGAATAAAGTGGAACATCATTACGTAACCTCTTAATTGACTCCAGCCACTGCTGTTTAAATCGAGTCGAGCATGTCGGCATAAAAGTGGCGTAAGTGGGGACCTTCATATACTGTAGAGCTGCTCTGCAACTAGTCCACTGATGCAGGTTGGGTGCCATGTTAAGTTCAGGAAGAAGGAGAAGTTGTCTGGTGCGGGATGATCCTCCCCACCTTAAACATCCCATCACAGTCTGTCACAAGGCTATTGGTGCCTGCTGGCTGGTCTCGTCTTTTTACAGTAGCCTACACATTGTCACTAGAAGACACTGAGCTATGGACATCAGGAGAGGCAACATTCATATGTCACTTTGTTTCCAAACAAGCTGATGGCAAACTAAGGGGTGATGAGGCAAATGCCAGAAAGATTGTGCCCATGACTCCTTGAAATTGGTCAAATTGGTCCAAAAAAAAAGCAGAAAAAAATTGCACCACACCCTAGAGTCCATCCTGACCCCTCCCCATGCTTTCTAGAACTGATTATTTTGCTAGAAAAATAGTCCTATATAAGGCTAATATCAACATAGATCTATATTCTGTTTGCAAGGCAGAGGTGTTGTGTTTACTCAGTATACTGATTTAGAGGAAGACACTCCTATAAATATGTTATGGTGGAGCTGCAATAGCATAACTTAGGGAGGAGAAAACAATAAGCTTCAGGCATGAGGGCTTGATGGAGGGTATCCTGATGGTAGATCTACAGTAACAAGGTCAACAGTCAATGGATTGACACCAGAAGGTCAACAGAGTAATTAGGTTGACAGGTAATTGGTTGACAGGATTAACATGACGACATTCTAATGGTCAACTCAAAGACAAAAGGTTGATACATGCTTTTCGTGACTGTTTGGGCTAGGCTAATATAACCAAAAAAAATCATGTGCCGACCACGTGAATGTTGACCTTTTAAACCTGTCGACCTAATTACCTGCTGACGTAATGCTTGTGTCGTAGTAATGACCCTGTCGACATATTGATTGTCGACCTTTTTTATTGTCGACCCATTGATTTTTATTGTAGACATAGCAATCCACACTTTAAAAGGTGCAGGTAAAGTGATGTCAGCCTCATGTTACACTTGCCTAAAGACATCGGTAGTGATCGCACATATTTATAAGAGTTCATGCATCCTACTGTACTTGTTCTACATTACTAATGAAACTCAAAACCATAACTGCTTTTAAGTTAGTCAGCTGAGATCTTTCAAGCATTGAAACAACTCTCTAAATTCTTTTTTGCTGGACTATCATATGGTCCAAAACAGTGCTCGAAGTGTGCCGGTATACAGCGGTATGATATACCGGCACTTCCTTCGAGCACTGAGCCCTGCTGTGCCTCCCATTGCCTGCCATGAAGATGTTTGTTCTTGCAAAAAGAAAAGATTGCAAGAACAAACCGGTTTCCATTGAAAGAGCGCAGCACACAGCGCAGCCATCATTATTAATCTGGGACTGTCCGCAAGCTAATTGGAGCTCCCGGACAGACAGCCAATCAGGAGCAGCCGCAGCGGCATCTCTTGATTGGCTGCCGGTCCATGAGCTAATTAGCTAACAGACAGCCCCAGATTAGAAATGATGGCGGCGCTGTGTGCTGCATTCTTTCCATGGCAACCACGTTCCTCCTCATTCCGGACCCGGCCGTCAATAAGTGGCTGTGCCCCCGTGACCGCCGCTGGCCCACCCACCGCCGCATAGGCAAAACTGTTCAAAGAGCCGCCACTGGCCCACCTACCGCCGCACTGCCCTCACGCTGCCTGCCCACCACCGTCTTTTTTTAGACCCGGCGAGAGAACAAACCTGCCCGGCCGGCGAGAGGACACCTATCCCCTGTGCTGGGGGCACCTTTCCGACATCAGGTTCTGGACGGAGCCGAGAGCGGAGTAAGGTGTCCTGAACCAGTGCTAAGGGGACAGCAGTCTGAGCAGGGGGTGGGGTAAGTGATGTCAGGAAAGGTATTTGTGCTGTGTTGGGGTCTGTGCTGTGAGGGGGGGTCAGTGCTGTGAGAGGGGGAGTCTGTGGTGAGGGGTCTGTGCTTTGAAGGGGGGAGTCTGTGGTGAGGGAGTCTGTGCTTTGAGAGGGCGTCTGTGCTGTGAAGGGGGAGTCTGGTGAGAGGGGTCTGTGCTGTGAGGGGGGTCTGTGTTGTGAGGTGGAGGGGTCAGTGATGTGAGAGGGGGTCTGTGAGGAGAGGGAGGTCTTTGCTGTGAGGGAGAGGAGTCTGTGCTGTGAGGTGGGTCTGTGCTGTGAGGGGGAGGGGTCAGTGATGAGAGGGGGAGTCTGGTGCAGGGGGTCTGTGCTGTGAGAGGGGGTCTGTGCTGTGAGGAGGGAGTCTGGTGAGGGGGGTCTTTGCTGTGAGGGGGGTCTGTGCTGTGAGGGGGGAGTCTGTGCTATGAGGGGGGTCTGTGCTGTGAGAGGGGTCTGTGCTGTGAGGGGGGGAGTCTGGTGAGGGGGGCCTGTGCTGTGAGGTGGAGGGGTCGTTGATGTGAGAGGGGGTCTGTGGCGAGAGGGGGTGCCTGTGCTGAGAGGTCAGAGGGGTCAATAAATGTGAGAAAAAGGGTGTCTGTGCTGTGAGGGGTGGATCTGTGGGGAGAGGGGGGTCTGTGCTGTGAGGGGGAGGGGTCAGTGATGTGAGAGGGGGGTCTGTGCTGTGAGGGGGGGAGCCTGTGCTGTGAGGGGGGGTCTGTGGTGAGAGGGGGGGGTCTGTGTTGAGAGGTGATCGGGGTCAGTGATGTGAGAATGAGGGGGTCTGTGCTGTGAGGGGGGTCAGTGATGTGAGAAAGAGGGATTCTGTGCTGTGAGGAGGGTCTGCTGAGAGGTGATCGGGGTCAGTGATGTGAGAATGAGGGGGTCTGTGCTGAGAGGTGATCGGGGTCAGTGATGTGAGAATGAGGGGGTCTGTGCTGTGAGGAGGGTCTGTGCTGAGAGGTGATCGGGGTCAGTGATGTGAGAATGAGGGGGTCTGTGCTGTGAGGAGGGTCTGTGCTGAGAGGTGAGAGGGGTCTGTGCTGTGAGAGGGGTCTGTGCTGTGAGGGGAGTCTGTGCTGTGAGGGGAGTCTGTGCTGTGAGGAGGGTCTGTGCTGAGAGGTGAGAGGGGTCTGTGCTGTGAGGGAAGGGGGCCGTCTGTGCTGAGAGGGGTTAGGCTGCTAGGGGGATGGTTAGGATTAGGCTGCAGGAAGGGAGGGTTAGCTTTAGGGGAAGCTTTAGGATACTTATCGGCAGGTATCAGTGTCCTAACCTTGTCGGGATACTGAGCGCCGGCATCCCATACCCAGTCCATACATACATACATAGCTGATGTTTCAAGGCCGCAGTGGTGCTGTACACCTGCTGCTGCTGACTGGGAGGTAAGAGGCTACTGCTGGTTGCTCATCAGAGGTAGGTTATAGGATGTTTTAGGGACACGGGGCAGTAAAAGGCTGCGCAAGAGCTTAACTGTGGCATGATGTGTAAGGGGCACTAATACTACATGGCATAATTTGCAAAGGGTATTACTGTGAGACATAATGTGTAAGAGGCATTACTATGTGTGGAATAATGTGTAAGGGGCAATACTGTGTGGCATAATGTATAAGAGGCACTATTACTGCATGGCATAATGTGTTATAAGGGCACTATATATTGTGTGGCATAATGTGTATAAGGGGTACATCAGTGTGGTACACTACATTGATGACATGGGGGCGTGCCTTAAGAGCTCACCTCTTTTGAGTGGCCAAATCCCTTTTTACGACGTGCAAGCACCTTCGGCACGTACATAGGTACAGCCTTAAATTTTCCATACCCCCACTTAAAAATTCCCACTTCGACCACTGGTCCAAAAACATGTCTTGTGCCACACATCATTTCTTATGTTGTTTAATGTTACTTGGTCAGTTCTACTTCCAAATTTAACTAGTACATAATAATGGAAGAGGGTAGAAATGTATATATACTGTACATGCGGTGCATACTTGCCAATATAATGCAGAGCTCAGTGCATAGGGCATATTCAGTTTTAAATACAGTCCTGTGGTGCTTGCTCTGATCAGCAAGAGTTGTCAGCAGACTTATTATAAGCTAGATGTTACCCGCGGCTTCACCCACGATGAAATCGCTTCTGCCTACTTTTTTTTATTTGAGGTGCTCTAGTTGTATTGCTTTGTCTAGGGACCCTGTCGCGGGAGTGGCCCATGTGACCTGCAGGCGCTATACAGACTGGTGGCAGCAGCACCTCACCCACCACTCACACAATGTCTGTGTGCCCTGCGTACTGGCTGTTATGTAGCCTATTCTATTTAAAGCACCTCTCCCCTAGCGGCCGAGCGCATGGTGTCACACCTATCTCCTGCATTGATGATGTCAATGCATTTTGTTTTTTGTTATTGCTCAGCTTTAACTTGATGCATCAAAATAAAACAAAATGCAGATTATTTCTAGGAGTTTCCACTACAAAATGATCAGTTTTCATGAAAATCGGTTCAGTTGTTTTTGCACCAACTTGGAACAAACAGAAAGAGACAATGTTCTTGTAATATTTGTGTAGATACTGTAAAACATACTCTGGAAAAGCTATACAATATAAATGAACTCAGCTTGTAATAGAAATTGTCATGAACAAAAACATTGAACATATAAGATACTGGTAGCATCATGTTCTCAAGGCCTGGATCAAGTTAAATACAAATATCTGAAATAAATGTATTAAACTCTTGGAGCAATTGAACTGATGAAGTAAAGATGTAAATATTCATGAAACCTACCCAAGATAGGGTTGAAGCTTTCAACAGTGGTAGTCCTATTTATGCTTTGGAGGTATGTAGTAGTTGGTGACCAATATTGCATGATATCTTGTACTATCTAACTGAATATAAATAATAAATGCAGACCACTTTCCCATTAGAACTGGATTTTAAAAAAGGAAAAAAAATGCAGAAAATAGTGACTGGAAATTTCATGGTAGCGATTACTGAAATGTGTGCATACTGCATGGTTACATGTCTGTCGCCTATTGCATTATGTGTATGTGCTGATAGATTTAATACACTTTCTTTACAAGGTTTCCTTATGATGATGATTGTGAATTAACTATGGTCTGAGGGGTCTTTGCTTTAAGGGTCTATCACAGTTATTATTCTTTAAATGGCAAAAGACGGTATCATTGTAGAATCAGATCCTGTATCTTGAAGGCCTGTAAATTAATGTGTAAATCATAGGGATTCTCGTATCATATTGCGTTTATTCTGGTTTAGTCATATTGAGGAGTAACTATAATATTCTAATTGAACAGATGGCATGTGTTGCTTTGCTTGGTTTGAGTCCATTCATTAACAAGTAATCAGCCTTGTTGCCCTTTTCAGAGGTGTTTTGTTTGATCACCATGTGCGCCTACTCAAAAATATATGTCACTATTGGTTAAACCAAGGTTTGGTTTGTATAGAAGAGCTCAGGAGGTGCTTTGACAAAAAGTTAAAACACAGTAGCAAATCAGTAGCAACTTGCTGCTGATATTGGATTGATAAGGTTGTGCCATGAATAAGGTCCATGGAAGGATATTATGATCACCAAGGAATAACTGCCAATGACAGCCACCCGCTGTTCCCTAAGAGCCAGATATGCTCACCGGTACTTAGGTGGCAGCCTGGTCTTAAATTCAGGGCAGTAGGAGCATACACAGCAATCCTGGTGATCACTGGATGTGTAGTGGCTGATGGTGGTTCAGGCTGGCAAAGGTCTCTATGGTAGTCGCTGTGCTGGAATAGTATTGTGAACAGAGTGATGAGTTGCAACATTGAGGGTTGAGATGCGACTTGTGTGACAACGTGCGACTTTAAGGGTCGAGGTGCGGCCTAGTGGCAAAGATACGAGTTGTGCGGCAAGTTGCAGCCTTCTGGGCCAAGGTGCGGCCTTGAGGGCCGGGATGCAGCCTTGAGGGCCGAGGTGCGACCTATATGGCAAGTTGTGGCCTTGTGGGCCAAGGTGCGGCCTTGAGGATTGAGGTGCGACTTGTGCAGCAAGTGGCGGCCTAAAGAGCCGGGGTTTGGCCTTGAGGGCTGGGGTGCGACCCATGAGGCGGCGGTGCGTCCTTGGTGGTACAGGATGCTAGGCCACAAACTGATGTGGAGGCGGCATGAGCAGCAAATGCAGATCGTACCAGGCTGAGATGGAGATTGCCGCTCTGAGGAGAATGTCGTGGGGCCGGCTAGACCACAGGCTGAGACCGATCTCGGGATGCAGAGTATGGCTGGGTAAACAGGCCAAGTAGAATTGTGCGAATTGGCAGGATACCGGCAGACAGAGACAGGCATGGACTGACAGGAACCAGGGTTCAAACACAAAGCGTAAACTATCGCCGGCAACATGGCGCCAGTCCAAACATACTGATATAGGATTTTCCACCAATGGGAACCGAGTGCACAGATGAGTGAGAGCTGGGACGCAGCACATCTATGCGGTAGACCCAGCAGCACCCACGTCCATCTGGTGTCTTGGTCAGTTCCTGCGGCCGGAAGAAGCGGCATGAAGGTAACAAGCGGCGGCAGCTTGTGACAAAGGGCCAAAACTTCGGCTGAATATTGTTGCACTGTGACACTTTCTATTTGAAATAAACTCCATCTTTTAAATTGTTACAAGACTGGTGAGTACCCTGCTTTGTTCTAGTTTGGATATGGACTCCACTCTGTTCCCACTGTAACTCCCCAGCAGATGAACTCAGGGCACCGTCAGTGCATGTTTTTTTTTTTTTTCATTTTTTTCTTATTTATATAGGCAGATGAGCTTATCCAAACTTGAGCCAAGCCCATTATCCTGAATGTTTCCTACTGTGCATGCTCCAAGAGTATCACTTTATGAACCCACTGCAAGCTTCTATGATATGATAACTGATCAGTGGTTTGCATAAATATTTTATTTATGTTAATCTCTGAATCTGGCCCTCAGTCGCATCACCACTTGTGTTTGAAGGGATGTAACCAGGTGTTCCCATGTAAGTTTAACATGGGCCTGTCAAGAGCATGTCGATAGAATTGTGGGCTAGAATATAGGGCTCATGCAAGTGTGCTCTGATAATGATGGGGGGTATGAAATTAAGCATGTGGATGGTTGTGAAGGGGTCATGTACAACTACATATGGGTGAATATCTGCATTTTTTTTCTGTGCACGCAATGAAGGTACAATCATAGCTGGCTTACATTCTACTCTGCATGGACCCTAGAGCTTTTCAAATATGAGTGTTCTGCAAAGGAGAAGATAGTTGGGTATTTCTTGGACACAATATAAGAATAATTGGTGAATTTTAAGTGCCTAAATATGTTTATATCATAGCAAAATGTATTTAATGTCTGGAATAGAAGCAATTGTTTTTTTTGGAGAGTTCAGTCCCTTAATATTAAGGGTAGCGACTATAATCCAAATGGTAGATATCTAATGGATTGAGCAACTTGTAGGGAAGGTGCAGAAGGAAAAACAAATGGTAAGATTAGGTGGAGAAGAAGGATAGAGGTGGGGTGGGGTCGGTGAGAGGTGCAGAGTGGGTGCTGGTGTTGTCATTTACACTCAGACAGCACATGAGTTGGCACCTACAATGTTGATTGGCTCGTCCACAGAGACACTGTAGTCTCAGGGAGCAATTGAGGGAATGATCCTTCCCCATATCCTTCCCCATATTTATGTCTTGAATTTCCCTCTCCTAACCTAATTCTATTATTATATAACTTCCATAATCTATAAACCAGATAATAGAGAAGCAATAACATTCATTCATGTTCTTTAAATTGTCCTTTATCATGTGGTCTGATACATTTACATGCTAGATATGTTGTTGTTTGAATAATCTTGAAATAAAAGTGTTGTTAAAAAATATATACATATTATAAGAGCACAGTCGTGCCCTTATATTAAGGCTGAATCGAAAAAACTGAATTCTCCCATAGAGACTTCCTGGGGGAGGGCATGGTGTTTAAGGGACTACACCTCAAAAGCTATTGGAGGTACCGAGCTGACATTTGGCATGGACGGGTAGAACTGTCGCTCTGTGCTGCATGCCTAATTTCAGGGCAAAAAAATAAAAATTAGGATTTGGGAGTAATGTAATGTAAAGTACCAACTGTCAGTTTCTTATGACACTCTCCATTAGGACCACTTTTCTGCTCTGGTCTATGGGGGATTTTGGGAAGGCTTAAGTCAGAGTACAGGGTGAATTTAGACTTGGGGTTTGTTTTATTAGGTAACTCTTGTTCCAGGGTAGGTGCTTTTGGGGTTTAGGTAATTGAGAAAGTTAAATTTTTTAAACTATTACCTCACAAATGCCCCTTTATATAGATAGGGAGCTTTAACTTGTTGCGCAGTCTCAGTAGGTGCCTTCAGCAGGGGGGTGCACTCACTGTGGCTTCACCTGGGTGACCCAGAATGGCTGTAATTTGCGGGCGATAGCGGCGCTGGGACCCGGCGACTGTGTGTGAGTTAGCCAGGCAAGGACGCGGTGGTGCAGGCGGCAGCAGTGTGGGCTTTAGCGGCAGTGCGAGCATTGGCGGCGGGCCTGGATCCGAGAGGATCCAGTACCTGCCAGCCATTCTGCAGAGTTCGACAGCGGTGACCATTTCAAACATGGCGCCTCTTCATTTTTGAAATTCAAAGATGGCCGCTGTGATCCAGTCATGGCTCTCGACGTAATCACCCCGCCCCCTCGGCTGGCTTATATAAGCCAGCGAGAAGCAGCGGCTTGGCAGTCCGACGGCTGGGAGTAAGCAATGAAGAGCTCCTGAAGAAAGAAGATGCCGGAAGTCCTAGTGGGCAGTGGCCATGCAAAAGAGCTCAAAAGCTGCCGCCCACTAGGTGAAGAGGACACCAGTAGCCCTGGGGAGGTAGCAGCCATACAAAAGAGCTTAATTGGCTGACACCCCCGAGGCGAAGACGCCGAAGCCCTGGGGCGGCAGCATCCAAGCAAAAGAGCTTAAAGGCCGCTGTCCCCAAGGCAAAGACACTGAAGCCCTGGCGGGTTGGCACCCGCCAGGCAAAGATGACAAAGCCCTGGATGCCGCCATTGATGCCGCCATTGAAAAGAGCTTAAAGACCGCCGTCCCCAGGTGAAGATGCAGTAAAATAAACTATTACAATATTAAAGTATACTGTGTTTATTTAATTTTTTTACCAGGTGGACTACAGGTGCCAGCGGGCCCGCAATGCCTTGCATGCTGGTACTTGTGGTTCTTCAAGTACCAGCATGCAGAGGAGGCTTGCTTGGGACCTGTGGTTCACTTGCAATGAAAAGTATATGATTATACACCACACTTTACACAATCAACCCAACACCCACCGCCCATGGGATAGCCCCGGGCTATCAACCCAGGCCTGGGGTACCCTGGAGAGGGGGACCAATTTATTGGGGGGGGGCAGCTTCCCAGGGATCCCCGGCCTGGGCTGAGTAGCTGAGTAGTGGTCAGGGTTAATGCTTCGACCAGGGGGACCCAGTGGAAAGGTTACCCTGGCTGTGGCATTATCCCCCCGCTAGAGAGAGCTCAATGCTGGTTATGGAAAATACAGGTGATCATATGCTTTTTGTCCCCGTATTTCCAAAACCAGGACCGGCTCGGCTGAGCCCAGTGCTGGTTGTGCTATATACAGGGGACCCCTACGTCTTGTGTCCCCTGCATTTTAAAAACCAGGACTTGTTCTAAAAAGCTCAGTGTTGGTTATGCTAAATACAGGGAACCCCTACACTTTTTGTCCCCTGTATTTTCACAACTAGGATCGGCAATGAAAAGCTTGGGACTGGTTGTGCTTTGGGGGTGGTGGGGCAGACACGTCCTTTTTATTTTACACATATTCAATGTTTAACATGGATGCATAGATGGATATCACTGATACATCCATGCATCTGTGTCTAATTGATTTTATTTTCTTAGATGCATGCCCAGCGCCAGTGAGCCCCTCTGACGCCCGCTGATCCCCCTGTGCACTGCCCCTCTGCTGCCACTACTCCGCACCCCCGTTGCTGCCGCTGCCCCACACTCCTGCATCCCGCTCCCGCAGCCGTAAATTCCTCTGTAATTCCAAAACACCTCCTGTGTGCTGGCCTTCCTCCACCTGCACTAGTGTACCGTTTTGTTGCACTTCTCCCCTGCAGGTGGCCTGGTTTGCTCCTTCAAACCCTGATAGTTAATAAATTTAAAAAAGCAATGAAATTCCATAGACAAAAAAACCTTACGGTTTCACATGTCCCATTAAGGCTTCTTAAAAATGATCTGAAATTTCACAAAACCTACTGAATTTCTGACACTCAAACTTAAAAAAAGCAATGAAATTCTGATCATTAAGGCTGACACCCTAATTCTGGACGTGTTACTTGCGCAGTACAGATACGATATGCCATCACACCCTGTATATAACTGCAGATTCAGTACTCTCACAGAGTGAGATTGCTGTCACTCACAAAATGGTGGAGCTGCTAATTCACAGAATTGTGTGCTCATTGGAATACATATATGCAGTCTATGCAACTTAGGTCTGAGCAGAAGATAGAGCTGCGCAGGTGGGATATGAGTGGGGTGGATGGGGGGAGAAGACAGCGCTGTGGATGAGGAAGACAAAAAGGCGTGCAGAGGGGGAAGATTAGCAGTACAGATGGGGAGGGAGTCAAAGTGATGCTGATGGGTGGAAAACAGTGGTAGTGATGGGGGGAGACAGAGTGCCACGTTTGGCTGGACAGAGCGACGTGGATGGGGTACAGAGTGGCATGGACGTTGGAAGACAGCAGCGCAGATGGGTAAAGACAGATTGATAGGGATAAGGAATACAGACTAGCACAATGGGAGAACACACAACAGTAGGGATTGGGGAAGACAGATTGGTGCGGATGGGTGGGAGGACAGAGTGCTGCTGGTAGGAGGGGAAAGACAGTTCCACAGTTGGGGGGGACAGAGTGGTGCAGATGGAGGAAGGAAGAGTGGCACAGATGAGTGGAAGACAGAGCGGTCTGGCTGGAGGGAAGGCAGTGGTGTAGATGGAAGGAAACAGAGTGGCACAGATGAGTGGAAGACAGAGCGGTCTGGCTGGAGGGAAGGCAGTGGTGTAGATGGAAGGAAACAGAGTGGCACAGATGCAGGAAGACAGGGCAGTGCATATGGGGAATGACATATTGGTGCGGATGAGGCATGCAGACTAGCACAGTTGGGAGACCACACAGCAGTAGGGATTGGGGAAGATATAGCAGCATGGAGGCGTATAGGGGAAGAAAGTGTACCTGCATAGACAGAGTATTATAGCTTTAGCAATTAGGGAGCTGAATGTATATTCTGAATAAGATTGATGTATGGAGTGAGAAGGATGTTTGAAACCAGTGGGATTGTTGTGGTGACTGAATGGGAAGATTGTAGGCACCGAGTGGGATGTGTGTGCACCACATAACTGCTCATATCTCAGTTGCATAGACTGCATGTGTGTGAATTCTGCATTTCTGTGAATTAGCAGCTCCACCATTTTGTGGGTGACAGCAATCTCACTCTGTGAGAGTGCTGAATCTGCAGTTAACCACAGGGTGTGATGGCATACCATATCTGTATTGCGCAAGGAACACGTCCATTAAGGCGTCAGCCTTAATGATTAGAATTTCATTGCTTTTTTACGTTGGAGTGGCAGAAATGTGAAGTTTCATATCTTGTCTAAGAAGCCTTAATGGGACATGTGAAATTGTAAGGATTTTTTTTTCTATGGAATATATATATATATATATATATATATATATATGTGTGTGTGTGTGTGTGTGTGTGTGTGTGTTTAGTCTTAGCCATGTTGTAAGCATTTTTTAGCACTGGCCTGTTTAGGCTTCATTCAGATTCTTATTGAGCATCAAGCAAGATGTTACCTCTGTGAATCTGTGAAATTATGTTATAAGCCATTAACTCAAATGAAGAACAAACCTTCCATTACTGAAGTGACTGGGCATTACATGATGAATTGAGAAATTGCCTTATTACAACACTTCACTTAAACTTTCAGACGATACCACAGCACTTTAAATAACAGATGTTTTCCTTTTTGTGTTGTAAATGTAATAGCAATTACAACTTCCCTGCCGTAAACCAAAATGATTTTATCTCATTGTTTTTTTAGTATGCTGAAATATAAAGAAATAAGACAATTCTTTTCTCTCTTACAAATTACCATAAATATTGGAGATGCTGATTTTTCTTAGATCATTAGCATATCATGCTGCGACCTACACTACAATGTACCATTAACACTGCAGCCTTCCTGTAATTAATGTAAATAATATGGAACTGTAGCACAAGTAACCCAGTCAGCCTTGGCAAAATGCATTTGTCATAATGTATTGTGCAAGGAACTCGGCCTAGTTTTAAATTAAACTTCACAGATTTGCCCCCTTTATTTGTTACACTTGGGCTATAAATTTCTATGAGACATGCACCTATGCAAGAGAGACAGAGAAACAAATTCATAGACTGGAATTAAATTTTCATTATTTACTGTGCTTTCTGTTGCACAGGGCAATTAGTATCTTCACAAGGCTGAAAAGCCAGTTAAAGTAACACACTCTGTGTTTGTTTGGGAGGACCAGCTGATACACACTCATGTAGGGGTTCATTTATTGAACTAGTTTTGTGGTCAACTGTCGCCAATCTTGGAAGCTTGCCACATTTTTATGTTGCGTGCCATTTATTGTGGAGATAGCACAGCAGATATCGGTGATATCTATTGCTGCCCTTCTGCTGCTGTTCCAAAAAGCAGTCCCCATAGCTGTCTATGGGCAGTGTGATTGCCAGTTTACCGAGCTCCGAAAATCTTAAGCTGGCCATACACCTGCACGATTTCGGGCCACTTGCGCGATTTTCGACGAGTCATATGATGGATCTTGTGAAAATCGTGTATTTTTTTAGTAAGATACGATCCGATGCGTGCTCCTGCAGCTCCTTAAATCGGATCTTATCAGATGTGCAGCCCATATGTTCCATCCTATCGTATGCAGATCGTGCCATTTATTTTGTTCATGTGATCCATCATGTGGCAATTCAAGTAATTTCAATGACTGTTTCCCTGATGAGAGCGTGAGGCCCAGGATGGATCATACGACAGATCCTGTGCTAAGAAAAACAACAAATATGCTGCCGGGACTGCCAGGGAGCTCCGGGGAGTCGGATGGTGAATCGGATCTGATGCTGGTCGTGCAGGTGTATGGCCAGCATTAGTTTTTTTTTTTATGCTTGGTCCCAGTAAGTAATACTGAGGCCGCTCATGCACATTAGGGTCCATATAAGGAAGTAAAGTGATTTTGTAAGCGATCACTTCACTTCTTACTATTAAATGGCACACTAACATCATTTAATGCAACGGTAAGATGATAGGCCACTGATGTGCTATAGCCGGTATGAAAAGATTTGCAGACTTTCTCAGTAATAAACCCTATTTAATAAGGGCTGGCACTACAAGTATCACCGCAATCACCCTTTAACTATCGCCATATTAGGAAGGCGTTAGCAGTAGATATTTATAGAAAAAAATACTTTATGTATATATTTTCTTTCTATTATTTTATATATATATATATATATATATATATATATATATGTCATTAAAATAGAAATATTTTTTGAGATGTGGAACTGGGAGCCCAAGTGAGGGCTTAAAGTCCCACTTTACATGTGTGAGAGGGCAAGACATGTCACACATGCGCAGATACACCAGATTGGCACAGCAAAGCGATGGCCGTTTCCTCGGGCAGCTGAGTGGCAATATTTTCTTGGTATATTGCACTAATGATTTTCTACATTGTTCTGTGTTATCGCCAAATAACAACAGTTTATATAAAAAGAAGAGCGTACAGTTAGTGTCTTTTCTCTTGAGTCTTTTATAAATGAGTAGTCTGTGAACCTACAGTGTACAGAACAACTTGTTATCTAGAGGAGATATTTGAAGCAGTCTGATGGGTATATTCACTAAGAATTTGGAAGAGCTTGCATGCGAGTTTCACCCAAAATTGCAACTTGGCGATTTACTAAAGGCACATCTGCTTGAAATTTGCATGCAAAACACAATGTGATGCCAGGCGGACCCCGTGATGTGTATCCCCCTGGTATGGCTTTACCTCCCAGCTGGATGAACTGGAAATACAGGGGAACCACACGTGGTTTATATACTGTACAGTCTGTGTTTTTTTCATGCAGGGTAAATACTGATTGCTTTTGCCTGTAGCACAAAAATATTTGATAGCTTTATTTTTACATTGCTATAAAGATTTGGGATTTGACTCACCCCTCTCAAATCTAAATCTCTCTGCAGATTTTAAATCTGCCCCACCTGCAGTGCGATATGCTTTTGCCAAGGTGTAAAGTTCCTCCTTTTTTGCTTTGCTCCCAACTCTGTCAGACCCTATAGTCTGTATAAAAAACAAAAATAACGAGATTTCTCAGCTACATATTTTCATTAGTGATCCAGTAATTCTTCAAGATAATTGTATATTCTATAATGTACGTATGTGTATACAGAGCACTTCTGGCCAATTTATATTAATGTAAGGTAGCCTAGCTTGGCACTGAAGGGGTTAAGAATTCTACTTATATATTTATTTTGTGCACTTGTCAGCAAATCTAAAGCATTGCATTCTATCTCGCTTGCTCCTACTGCCCTTTGACTTCAAAACACAGAAGAGCATTGTAAATTTTTCATGAAGAGGTCTCAGTCCGTAAAACGGCAAACAGAAATAATGTTTTAAACGCAATCATTGTCAAGCCTGAAGAATGTAATTTATCAAGAGAGCGTTTTTGTACTATATAATAAGTTTCATATATTAATACAATTTTTCATCCTATGTCAGGCGTCTGATTTATGAATAGCCGATGATCTAAGGTGATCACTGAATTATAATTCAAGCAATAAGAAGCCTGGAACAAGACTCTGCAACTGTTACTCTGCATTAACTTATGTGCCACCAAGCCAATTTACTAAACAACCGTGGGCTAAATGATAGTTTTTCTAATTCAAAGAAGGCACTCGTTAATTAGATAAAGACTAAAGCACTCATTATTTTAAAATGATTTAAGAATGGGTAAAGATCTTGCAGCCTAAATTCAAACAGTCCTAATGGTACTCTGTTTACTGTGTTATAATAAGAGCATTCAAGATGGATAGCTCAGGCTGATTTAAAGCAATTAGAATGTTCTTTATATACAAAGAGTGTCTATTCTTAGACACTTCATATGTTAATATTTAAAATATTGCCAATATTTCACAACTCACTTATAAATTTAATCCTTTTTTAATTTGGAAACTTTCTATTTTTTTCTATTAAATCAAATCAACTTTGAATAGGGTTTGATGTGAGAAACCTTGCTGTTAATGAGGTTTCCCAAGGACTTTATTTTCGGCATTCAGGCTTAATTGTCTGAGCAAGTACTATAGTGCTAAAGATAAACATGCCTGTGTCCACATTCAGTAATAGGGATTGTAGAGGGACTGAAAAAAACAAATCAATGATACGCAGTCCTGCAATTGAGTGCACATATTTGGAAAGCCTTACGGGACTGTTGAACGTTACTCACAACAGTGTAAAGGAGAAAATAATAAGATTATTTGTTGACTTGCAATCTTTTTAATATTATAAATATTTAAGAGCACTTTTAATGGTCTCATTAAAGTATCAGGTTTGTTCTATACCTGTCTATTTACAAAGACATTTTACTTTTCAATATATTTATATATGTACAGTATGGTCATTGTCGAAAAAAAATCACACAGATTGTGGATACACACTTCTTTGGTTGAACATGGTCTTTTAGTGACTGGCAGCCTGGAGCTTGGTGTTGTGTAGAGAAGCCAATATTGTAAATGATCTGAGTACAGCATTGAAAGTGAATAGAGCAATATGATTGCAGAAGCTGTGTGTACATAATAATGGCACCAAAGATGCCCTTGGTAATGCTGGTGACATCTGGACAGGTCTGCGGTCAGTGCTTACAGACCCTATGTCAGAGGTTCCAAAACGCGGTCCTCAAGGCACCCCAACAGATCAGGTTTTAGAGATATCCATGGTTGACCACAGGTGGTTAAATTAAATTGACTGAGGTACTAATTAATCCACAAGTGTTCATCCATGGATATCTCTAAACTCTGAACTGTTGGGGAGCCTTGAGGACCGCGTATGGGAACCTCTGCCATATCATAAATTGGATTTAATAGCAGCTCGCATTTTAAAACAGAGATGCCAACTGTATCTAACGGTATCTATATTTTTTTAATAGATTTGTTTATATATATATATATATACACACACATACACAAAAACACACACACGTGTGTGTGTATATATATATATATATATATATATATATACACACACACAGTCAGGTGCATAAATATTGGGACATTGACAGAATTGTCATATTTTGGCCTCTATTCACCACTACAATGGCTTTGAAATGAAACAAACAAGATGTGCTTTAACTGCAGACTTTCAGATTTAATTTGAGGGTAATTACATCCAAATCAGGTGAACGGTGTAGGAATTACAACGGTCTCTATATGTGCCTCCTACTTTTTAAGGGGCCAAAAGTAGTGAGACAAACTAAACAATCCTAAATCTAACTTTCACTTTTTAATACTTTGTTGCAAATCCGTTGCAGGCAATTACAGCCTGAAGTCTGGAACGCATAGACATCACCAGACGCTGGGTTTCATCCCTGGTGTTGCTCTGCCAGGCCTCTACTGCAAATGTCTTCAGTTCCTGCTTGTTCTTGGGGCATTTCCCCTTCAGTTTTGTCTTCACCAAGTGAAATGCATGCTCAATCAGATTCAGGTCAGGGGATTGACTTGGCCATTGCATAACATTCCACTTTTTAGCCTTAAAAAACTCTTTGGTTGCTTTTGCAGTATGCTTCGGGTCATTGTCCATCTGCACTGTGAAGCGCCGTCCAATGACTTCTGAAGCATTTGACTGAATATGAGCATATAATATTGCCCGAAACACTTCAGAATTCATTCTGCTGCTTTCGTCAGCAGTCACATCATCAATAAATACAAGGGAACCAGTTCCATTGGCAGCCATACATGCCCACGCCATGACACTACCACCACCATGCTTCACTGATGAGGTGGTATGTTTTGGATCATGAGCAGTTCCTTTCCTTCTCCATACTCTTCTCTTCCCATCACTCTGGTACAAGTTGATCTTTATCTCATCTGTCCATAGGATGTTGTTCCAGAACTGTAATTGCTTTTTTAGATGTTGTTTGTCAAAATCTAATCTGGTCTTCCTGTTTTTGAGGCTCACCAATGGTTTACATCTTGTGGTGAACCCTCTATATCCACTCTTGTGAAGTCTTGTCTTGATTGTTGACTTTGTTGACTTTGACACATATACACCTAACTCCTGGAGAGTGTTCTTGATTTGGCCAACTGTTGTGAAGGGGTTTTTCTTCACCAGGGAAATAATTCTTCTGTCATCCACCATAGTTGTTTTCCGTGATCTTCCTGGTCTTTTGGTGTTGGTGAGCTCTCCGGTGCGTTCTTTCTGTTCCAAACAGTTGATTTGGCCACACCTAATGTTTTTGCTATCTCTCTGATGGGTTTGTTTTGATTTTTCAGCCTAATGATGGCTTGCTTCACTGATAGTGACAGCTCTTTGGATCTCATATTGAGAGTCGACAGCAACTGATTCCAAATGCAAATGTCACACCTAGAATCAACTCCAGACCTTTTTCTTGCTTAATTGATAATGAAATAACGAGGGAATAGCCCACACCTGTCCATGAAATAGCTTTTAAGTTGATAGTCCCATTACTTTTGGCCCCTTAAAAAGTGGGAGGCACATATAAAAACCGTTGTAATTCCTACACTGTTCACCTGATTTGGATGTAATTACCCTCAAATTAAATCTGAAACTCTGCAGTTAAAGCACATCTTGTTTGTTTCATTTCAAAGCCATTGTGGTGGTGAATAGAGGCCAAAATCTGAAAATTCTGTCAATGTCCCAATATTTATGCACCTGACTGTATATATATATTTTATATATATTTATTTATTTTAGCTGTAATGGCATGGCTTCTATTTCTTTTTTTCTCTCTATATCCACCATCTCCATCTCTCCCCTCCATTCTCAATTTACCCCCAACACTTTCTCCCACCTCTCCTTCTGACTACCCTACTGTCTATATCACTGCCTCCTCACTCTCTTCTGTACATCCTTGATTTTGCTGGGAGGGGGTCAGAAGTCAGACCAGCTGTCATTACAATTCAACTTGATGACCTCTGTTTAATCAGCTTTTGATTTTATAAAAAAAAAATATATATTTTATACGTTTACATATAGTGTGTGGATATATATATTTTATAGGTTTACATATAGTGTGTGTGCATATAATATAAATAAATTATACACATCTTTGGGAACAAATTGTAATCTGCAAATTCAAAATAATGCACATATAGATGTGTCCTCAGATACCTAGCCTCAATATGCCATACGGCGCTGGAAGATCATCGCGATTGAGTCGCTCTGAGATGTGTAGCTTAACTTCTTTTTCTTTATATTTTGCATCTTATTCACATCGCAGACACAGAAAAACACCACTCAGTCTGCTTCAGGTGCTGGGCTGCGTCTGTAATGGCACATGAATTTGTTTTAAACACACAAAAAGTCGCAGATAAACCGCAGTGGAGCTTGGCGTGAGAAAAAGCTGCAGCTGCCGTATCACAGCAATTCGTATACATATTCAGACTCATATTTTGAATGAATGATATATATTGTAATATGCCGTCTGAAATACCGGTACTTGTATAAAATTGTTATATATATTTTTCCAATAATAAAAATCATATTTCAATACAAATTTAACTGTATGGAAACTTAACATTGGAGATATGATGTGCTATTCTTAGGTCATGCGCTAGGTTTCTCTTTGTGATTATATCTGGGACTTACTCCTACTTACTGACTCGGTATAAATCCTTTCCTGGAGAAGCTCGGAGATCTGCTGCTGCAGGCCGGTTCAGGGGACGGGACGCACTGTTGGTGTAATTAATGTTGTTGTTTAGCCCCGCCCCCTAATCACGGATCTTCAAATTCCCCATTACATATCCCCATCCTGCCCGCTTCACTAGGAAGTGGGCAGGATGCGAGAGCTTAGCCTACACTTCCGGGGGTGCGGGGGCTACCCGAATAATCAGGAGTCTCCTGTGACTTTTAGGAGTGTAGGCAAGGACCTGCTGTTTGTCGCAACTGCTGAACACATCGGTACTGTTGCATACAATAACTGATAAATAGTAGCTGGCAAAATGCTGAAGTATCCATGAAGACTGTGCATCCCAGCTTGTTGTAATGTTGTGGCACATTTATGCTGGGCATACACTATAAAATTATCTGTCAGATATCTGGCCAATCTGGCTGGATGGAATGAAAGCCTGGTAATGTATGGGAGCAAATGCCAATCGGCCATTTTCTCACAAACACTGGAAAACAGCCAAAAATGGTCGTTCAGACAAATTGGTTAAAACACACAAATGTAACCAATTTAAACAATTGTTTTTTGTCCGTTTTCCAGTGTTTAAAACCATATGATCGACTGTCATTTGCTCCCATACATTACCAGGTATTCATTCCAACCAGCCAGATTGGACAGATATCTGACAGATAATTGTATAGTTTTTGCCCAGCATATGCAAAATGCATGCAGTATAAACAAGGTTCACACAAATGAGATTAATGGAGGTGCACAATAGGATTTGAAATTGTAGCTTTTAAAACTTACCCAGGCCTGTAGAAAATGCTCATCTGAAGCAAAATCCCATTATTTGTAACTTTTTAACCTATTTAATAAGTACATAATGTTAGCTTGCAAGGTTTTTTTATTGCACTCTGCAGCGTATGGCTATGAAGTGTACTGCATAATAAAATAAAAGCAATATTGTGGTTCTTTCAGGGGGACACATCAAAGCAGTCTTCAAGCATCATAACTTATCTACTTTGTCTGTGCATGAAGCTCTTTAAGTTATGACCTAAATAACAAGCAACAATATTGTGGTTATGAATTCTAATACAGTTACCGTCATAAACACAATGTGTTCTATTTACCCTTTCAGACACTACACCCCTTCCTATTCAAGTTGCTTACCTGGAAATTCCACTCACAGACTCACAATTATTATTTGGAACAAAGCACCTCTGGAGCAATTATAAATTACTAGCTGACTTTTGTATTGGATTTGTGCAGAATGCTTTTACACTCCATAAGCGCGAGAGAGGAATTTCAGTATCATTTACAATTTTTTTTGTTACAATAACAAATATAGATGGGTGTGAAGTTTAATTGTAATTTAGATGTTTATTCTCCTAAATTTGATTGAAACTTTGCCCAATTATTGATAATTTGATGCACTGACTACAGATGTGTGATTACAATGTCACAGAACGGTGTGATACATTTACTAGGACATGGCTAAAACATGGCTTATTCTGTACCTCCACCCTACACGCTCCAGACTTTTATATTGTTGTGCTTTTAAATATGTGAAGTAAAACAATTATTACAACCAATTAGTACCAAACTAAAGAGCCTTTTAAATTAAACACGGAATTACGATTGCGCAAATATTGAATTAGTTTCTAAAAAAGAAAAAAAAATCTTAATTAGGCATATTTCATGTTAATTAAAGTCTAGTACACAGTATTTGATGTTGCTAAATTGAACAACTTTTTAATGTGAGCGGCACATTTATGCATCCAGTTTTTAGTACCAAACAGATTACTTTTCTATTAATACCATGTGTTGGATGACAATTTACACCATGTGAGGCAATTAGCTCTGGTAATAAAGACCATCCAAGGATCATCCTCTGACGATGCCTTAAGCTTTGCTTATGTCGTGCTTATTTTTTTTCATTTCACTGAACCATTCCATATAAAACATCCTTGATTATCATAATAAAAAGAAAATTGATTGGGTCTCCAGAAAGTACAAAGATATTAATCAGCCTTGTGTGTGGGACAGCAAAGCTGATAGTTAAGAAATTGCTCTTTAAACTAAGACAGACTGTCAGTCCTTAGGAATAGTGGTGAAATGGCCTATTTATGTAATCAGATCCTAAGCTGGGAGGAAGCTGTCAGGCACATTCTTGTTGTGTAAGCAGCAGGCAAACTGCTCTTTATCTGACAGCCAGTGTGTAAATCTGTCCATGCAAAGAACCCAGATGTTTAGTTTTGCTTCTAGTTGCTATAATAATCTGCTTATTTTCTTCTGTTCAAGTGATGACATCACTTAGCAGAATGCACAACAGACAGCAGGCCCAGATAAGGCTGTGTTGCAGTCAGTCAGTCATTTTGTGATTGGCAAGGAGATAAATACAATTTTACAGAAGGTTTACTTAAAGCAAAAGTGTAGACATGGCCTCAGTACCACAGACAGCAGTGTTAGCTGGTACATGAGCTTGAATTGTAACAGCAAATACGCCGTATCGCTCAGTGTGTAGGGCGCACATCGCATCGATGGGTCGCACCGTCATATGATATGTAACCAGCTTTAGTCACGCAACATTCTTGTCTTATTGATGGCTACTAACAGCAAGTCATCTTAAAAAAAAAAAAAGAAAAATAGATAATAATGAAATAGATTTTGTGATGGCCATTTGCTACAATAGTTTTAAACACTATGGATTAATTGTAATCTTAACACAATACAGATAATGGGGACCCATTATAAATGTATTGAAATATGTATGTATAGTGTCTGTGTGTGTGCGCGCATATAATATATATAATTGTTTGTTTCTTCGCGATAAACTCAAGAACTGCTGAACCGATTTTGATCAGGTTTTCACTGAAATATTCCTTGAGATTCTCCTAGTAACATAGGGCCTGATTCAGAGCCGCTCGTTCGTTCCGGGCGATGTTTGCACAACTGCGCATGCGTACGGATCGTAATACGCATGCGCGAACCAGTCAGTGCGGCCGAAAATCGTTTGTTCGCTAAATAGCGAATGCCTGCTATTTTGAGTGACAGGAGGAGGCGTATATGTGGGTGGTAACAGGGGAAGGTGCTTGAAAACGGGGAGTGGAGATGAGAACGCAGGCGTGCTTAAAGGTCAAAACGGGCGTTTTATGGGTGTGCATAATTAATACAGCCGCGTCATTGACCACGTCACTGGGTTATTTTATAGTCAGAACTGCTCGCATGATTGCGGTAGGGAAAACCAACCACAAGAATAGCGAGCAGTTCATACGCTGGTCGATGTACTCGATTAATCTAATAAATAGCGGACATGACGTAGGATGCGAGCGGCCAGAGGGCGTAGTTTTCCAAAAAACGACCGTATGTTTTGTTCGCTCGTTCAGACCTAGAGGCGTCAACAGACCGCAAAGAGCGAACGGTTCATTTGAATAGCCACCCCTTTTTTCTGAACGAGCGAGCGCAAATAGCGTCCGGCTCTGAATCAGGCCCATAGACCACACACACACTCCATTACAGAGATAACTTACTGGGCTTCTTCCAGCAGCCGCACCTTGTGTAATCTGGGGGGCACAGCTTTTCGGTAATGTAATAATGTGATTACTAATCTGACATAACTCAGGCTCCACCACCCAGCTCAGGATTGGACAATAGAACATTGTGTCCTCCCTCTTCAGCACGTGATTGGACACCGGATGAATTCGGCCCCACCCACAGTGATGGGATTGGAGGAGGTGTGTGTCTCCGATACTCCTTTATCCCCAGTCCAGGTGATACCTGGGACATGTCAGTGAAAGTCCCGAAGGCGGCGGCAGCAGAGACCATGCACCCCACTGTAGCCTGTCCAACTGTAAGGCTCAGCGTGAGCAGGCAGGCGGGGCGCCGGCTCTAGGCCCTCCCCTAACTCCTGATACTTGCCTTCGGGATACCGGCGGTCGTGATACTGGAGCCGGGTATTTAGCATGTTGGCATGTCGCACGCCGGGATGCAGACTACATCCCTTTGTATATATGTGTGTGTATGTATATAAAAATTCTGTGGCCATCATACTGTATATATTTTACAAAGCATCCAGCATATTACATTACATATTGCAACTTCAATTTAGAGTTCCCAACATGTTGAACCATCTTTTAGGGTTGCCATCAAAGTTGTTTCCTGGAGGTTGAGAACTGACTAATACCTTCACTGCACCTCTGTTAGGACAATCCCGCGATCAGTACGTTTGTTCCAATTTGCAGTAAGGTTGGACTGCCACACGCTGCGGAGGCTAGTATTTCCTCCACCCATCAGACTGCTTCTCATTACTATGTCCCAGAAAAGTGATTACATGGGCAATTGTGGGAATTGGCTGTAGTGCTGTCACCTTCCTACTGACCAATGTTGCTGCAGGCTGAAAGAGGGTGTAACATTGCACCCATCAACCATAACATTAAAACCACCTGCCTAATATTGTGTAGGTCTTCCTTGTGCTGCCAAAACAGCTCTGACCCATCGAAGCATGGACTCCACAAAACCTCTGTAGGTGTCCCGTGGTATCTGGCACACAGATTTTAGAAGCAGATATGTAAGTTGGCGAGGTGGGGCCATCATGGCTCCAACTTGTTTTTCCTGCATATCCCAGAAATGTACGTTCAGATTGAGATCTGGGGAATTTGGTGGCCAATTCAACAACTCTGTCATGTTCCTGGAACCAATCAATTTTTGCATAGTGGCAGGGCACATTATCCTGCTGAAAGAGGCAGCACAGACGGTGTAATGGTTAGCATTACTGCCTCACAGCACTGAGGTCATGGGTTCGATTCCCACCATGGCCCTAACTGTTCAGAGTTTGTATATTCTCCCTGTGCTTGCGTGGGTTTCCTCCAGGTACTCCGGTTTCCTCCAACACTCCAAAAATATACTGGTAGGTTAATTGGCTCCCAACACAAATTAACCCTAGTGTGTATGTGTGTACGCATGTGATAGGGAATATAGAGTGTAAGCTCCACTGGGGAAGGGACTGATGTGAATGGCCAAAAATTCTCTGTAAAGTGCTGCGGAATATGTGTGCGCTATATAAATAACTGGTAATAAGTAATAATAAATAAATAAACAGGCCATTGCCATATAGGGGTGTACTTGGTCTGCAACAATGTTTAGGTAGGTGGTACAGTACATGTCAAAGTAACATCCTTATGAATGCCAGAACCCAATGTTTCCGAGCAGATCATTGCCCAGAGCATCACACTGACTCAGCAGGCCTGCATTCTTCCCATAGTGCTTCCTGGTGCCACCTCTTCCCCAAGTAAACAATGCACACACACCTGGCCGTACACATGATGTACACATGATGTAAAAGAATATGTGCTTCATCAGACCAGACCACCTTCTTCCATTGCTCCATGGTCCAGTTCTGATGCTCTTTTTTTTTTTTAGCAGCTGATCACTGCTGGAAAAATCAAGATCAAACTTACCTGCATCCAGGGACCAGAGATCGGTGCTCCGGTGATGTCCTCCGTGGCTCCGGTCAGCTGGTTTCCCATCCTGCACTGTGACCTGGTTGTGGGAGGGTAGTGGCGGCGCGCATGCGGAGGTGCGCATGCGCCAACACCTCGTCACTGTATTTTTTCCGAAAAATACAGTGATAAGGGGATTCGCAGAGACAGAGCTTTATCGCAAGCTCTGTCCCTGAAATGGATTTTTAATAAATCCCTGTGATATTGCCTGAATTTGCAGTGTGAATTCAGTCGGTAATATCACACTACAACCGCATTTTAAATGCGGATTGTAGTAAATAGAGCCCTTAATGAGATAAAAAAAATCCTAATAACTTTGGATTGTTAGTTGTTTCTGTTAGAAAGCATTAAAACATGGCTGAATACGGTTCCTAATACATAGCAATGTTTCACAGTATTAATACAATATGCAGGATTCCATTTTTTTTTTTCATTAAAACATTAATGCAAAAAAAAAAAAAAAAACTGGTTTAAACTAAATAAACAGTTTTGTTTTTTTCCCCAATCCTGGAAATAACCAAGTGGATACATAATTACTGTGCACTTAATACTGGGAACTTAAATTTGTGTTGCACTATATTGCTATATTTGTTTTATTTTGTATGTGCTCTGGATGAACTATTATTTACACAAAATAATTGCCTCTATGCACCTATGTAGGTAAACACAGATACTAATCCTAAGTATCAGGTGCACTATAAGTGAACTAATATACAAAAGTGAGGAAAAAGTAGCACAATGAAGGAAAAAGTACACACGGCAGGTCTTATATGAGCGTCCCCCACCATGAAACGTTGTGCTTTATTTGTGGCTTTTTACCAAATCCTTTGTGACAAAAAACCTACTGCAGTACAGTATTTGTTAACTTAAGGCAGGTATCCACTACCCGATTAAACAGAGCGATTGAACGATAATGACATCGTTGTCGATCAATTGCTCATTAATCGTGCACAAGTCGGGCATGCAAATGTCGGAAACGACCAGCGATGAGCACTCCCGCTGGTAGTTTCCGACATCAATCATTGCCCGAACATGGTGGTCAATCTGCCGATAACGATAGATTGACCATGTTCAGGGATGATGGAGGGTGTCGTACAGTGTAGGCACTGCAGGGGATGGGGAACGACGGTACGATTATGATGTCGTAATCGTACTGTCTTCCCTGGGTCTGGCAGTGGATGTGCGGCATTGGATGCAAGATTGAGTAAAACAAGCTAGCAGGAAAATGTAGCAAAGTCACTGAAAGGTACACAGGGCAGGTCTGATGCAAGCAACCCCCACCATGAGACATTATGCCTAATCTCTGACTTTATACAGGTTTTTTGCAACAAAACATCAAGGGGCATATTTACTAAAGTGCAGGTTTTTAGAAGTGGAGATGTTGCCCGTAGCATTCAATCAGATTCTTGCTATTATCTTCTAGAGGGTGCTAGATAAATGATAAGTAGAATCTGATTGGTTGCTATGGGCAACATCTCCACTTCTAAAAACCCGCACTTTAATAAATATACCCCTAGTATGCTATTTGCAAACTTATGTAACATTGGGAAAAAGTAGCACAATAAAAGAAAAAGTAGCAGAAAAAAGTAGCAAACTTAAGGAAAAATTCTGCAACACGGGAATCACACCAGACCTCTTGCGCTACATGGTAGAAAAGGGATAGGTGCTTGAGGACACATCTGTAACTTACAGAATATGCTTACTCTACAATTTACCTGTACTTACGCGTCAGTATTGATAAGTACCATTTGTTTATTTTTTTCCTATTTGAAACGAGGCATAGTCCCTTAAAATGATGGGCACCAGTATGCAGTAGCCTGAAAATTCTATTTACAATGAGCAAACTGAAAGACGCACACATCTAGCCCATATTCTGCCTTACTATAATGTTGTAAGGTGAAAAGGTTTATAATAAAGCAGTGTTTGTTTTCAGGCGGATACAGTACAGGTGTAACATTGCAAAACAATAAGCAGACATTTTCACAGACGGTTTGAACACTTCTAGGCTACATTAAAGAACAAGCACATCACTCAATGCCAAAATAAATATGCATCCCAAATCCAGCCTAAAGTGCAGTGGATTTCAGAGACAACATCTTCGGCAAGCTGGATGCTTGGATATAAGTCTTTCTTTTTGCCTGTGGAGTTCAGAAGCTATCTCCACCCCTATTATTAATTTATAGAAACAGACTATTACCATCTAATATGTAGTGTGGAAGATAACAGACAAATAAATATTAAAACCTACAGTAATTTTTACTTACTGCACAGATACTGTAGGTGATCACTGCAATCTCAGCCAGATATAATCTGTTATGGAGCATTTATTTATTTGTTTCATAGATTAATCTACTACAGGATGAGTCTCCCATATCCAAATATTACGAAATACGGAATATTTTTAGCATGACTGAAATAGTGAAACCTTTGATTTTTGATGGTTCAATGTACACAAACTTTGTTTAAGGCACAAAATTATTAAAAATAAAGTATAAAATGACCTATAGGCTGTGTGTATAAGGTGTATATGACATATAAATGAATTTCATGTATCTACAAAAACTTTGTTTGAGCCACAAAATTATTGAAAATATTGTATAAAATGACCTTCAGGCTGTGTGTATAAGGTGTATATGAATTATAAATGCATTCTGTGTTTAGATTTGGGCCCTATTCCTAAGACATTTCAAAATGTAATGCAATTATTCCAAAATACGGAATATTCCAATATCCAAAATACCCTTGGTCCCAAGCATTTTGTATATGGGAGACTCAACCTATATTTCCATGGTTTCTGTACAAAAAATGCTTGTATTGTCCTGCTCAAAAGTAAGTAAGGTATAACATTTTCAGAAATGTAAGTTTTAGTTATTACTGAGATAATTATTTTCCAATTACTTTGACTTAATAACTGAAATGAGATGTGATAATGAATTACTTGGGCATAGCCCTCAGTTATACTACAGAAACAATAGCTTTATGTGCTAAGGCTGTATGTGCCACCCTTATTATACCCTAATTAGTTATGGTCCTGTGTGGGGATAGTAAGAATAAAGTTTTAAAGTCCTGTAGGATTTCTAACTACATCTAAATGTACACACATACTGCGGCTCCTATATTCTCCCCACCTGATCCACCTTTCAGCTTCACTAAAACACTTCTCTCCTGAAAGTACATTGTCCTGCCCTAATGTGGCCGGCTGTTTCTACAATAACACCTAGTCGATACAGCCACCACATTCAGGACCTCATTCCGAGTTGGACAAAAACGCAAGTTGCAACAGTTCTTGTCCGTAACTTTCTTTTTTCCCAGTCTTTTTGTGATGTGCATATTTTTTTCCAGGCAACTTGCACTTGCTGGTTTCTACAACAAGAGGACCAGAACAGGGGTTGGAGTGGGTGTAGATATGGTCAAAGTACAGTAAGCACACGTTGCCGTAGATTGCAGCCAAGGTGGACAGCGAGAAGGCACATAGGCACCTATTTGGGGGGACATAACTTGTACTCAAACCCTGGTGTAAGTTGAGAACTGTTGAGGACAGCTGCAGGACGCATCTGAGACACTTTAATTGCAAATTGAGTGAAACTTATTAGTGTTGTTATTTGCATATTGTTCAATTAGCATTGCACATTCTCCAACCAACTTGAGTACTTATTTTCTGCATTCTCCGCCCATTTACTGCAATGATAATTAATCCACTGTGTGAATTGTTAGCATATTTCGTTACCAGTCAAGCCACACCTTATCATATTCTTGGCACATCTGCTTCTGCCACTCACGTGGGAAGGGAGCCCCATTTGTTACCTATGCAGAGTTGGTCACAGCTAAGAATAGGTCACAAAATGTGGCATTAACTCTGAATGAAGTCTACAGTCCCTAATGATCCAATCCTCAAACATAAAAGGGATCTGTTCTATGCGCCCACATTGCTAAGTGCCACTGGAGGAAATGAAACTCAATTCTAACTTTTCCAATATAAATTCATTTTTCATCTTCTCACACTGTAACCTAACTCATTCCTCTAATTACATTACC
The DNA here is from genome assembly GCA_031769625.1 of Taudactylus pleione. NCBI lineage: Eukaryota > Metazoa > Chordata > Amphibia > Anura > Myobatrachidae > Taudactylus > Taudactylus pleione. The sequence goes on along the minus strand of JAUIMM010000178.1, from coordinate 24,455,939 downwards.
TCTCTACCACTTTCATATAACTTCTCTGCCCACACTATATGATCACCACACACACGGCAGATCCGACAGTATTTTAATGCCACAGGCACATAGAAGACCCTGCTGCATATTAATGCCACATTCACACACCATTCCCTATGGTATATTAACATCATATGTACACAGCAGGCTCCATAGTATATTAATTCTACAGACTGTTGCACAGTATATTAATGTCACATGGACACACAAGGCCACAAAGTAGATTAACACCACACACACCAGACCCCACAATTCAAGTACCACATATACACCAGGCCCTAGGGACATCTCTGTCTGTATCCTGGAAGTGATGCTGAAGTAAAGTCTCCAGGGTTGTGGCCAGCCACATGAAGAGCAGCAGTGCCTGCCCCTTCTATATGAGACAATAATAGAGAAGAGACAACCTTTCTTTGAGGCCTGCCCAGATAGTCCACTAAAGAACCAGCATGGAAAGGCATATGTCACCATTTGGGATGTATTCAGGAAGCCGACGGTCTAAATGCCGACCGCCGGCTTCCCGACTGTCTAATCCCAACGCCTGTCATTAGACCTACGCCCGCATACCGAACGAAGGTAAGCCGGGCGCGGACAGCTGCAGGGGGGAGGGTTAGGTTTTAGGGCTTCCGGGGGGAACACTTAGAGTTAGGCACTCCCCCCACACCCGGGAGGGTTAGGTTTGTCCTAGGGGAAGGGGGGTTAGGGGGAGGCACTGAGAGGGGGGAGGTTAGGGTTAGGCACCCCTCCGGGAGACATGTTTAGGCTGCGGGGAAGGGGGGGTTAGGTTTAGGCACTGAGAGGGGGGTTAGGGTTAGGCACCCCTAAAGGAGTGTTAGCTTAGGGAATTAGGATAGCGTTACTTACCTTAATTAGCAATCAGGATCTTCACCCCTGCCGGGCTTCTGCTGTCGGGATTTGAACTGCCGACGATGCGGCCAGCGGTAATACCTACTACACCCCACCATTTCCTACAATCCAGGGCATTCCTGGTGCACTGACTTAGTCCTGCACCCTAGGTAAGGGAGGCAGGAGCTGCTAGTAGTGTCAAGCCGCTAATGTTTTCCGCAGTCCTACCCCAGGGTCACAGCTCCATACTCATCCTCCTAGACCTCTTTGTTGCTTTTTATACGGTTGATTACCCTTTTCTCCTGCACCCCCTCACTCCATTGGGATCTGTGACATATCCTTTCTACCTATCCAACAACTCCTTCAGTGTCTATTGCACATCCTCCCCTCCTCCTATCATCTTGAGAAGTCCCACAAGGCTTTTATTTGTGGTCCTTTGCTTTTCCAGTGAATTGATTTGCTCATTCAGCCATTCCATATCTACCATGATGACCCTAACATCCACATCCTCTCAACTATCCCTCATCATCAGTAACACAATTTTTTCTGTTTCCCAAGCCCATTGCCTTATTGTCACACATGACTGCACAATCTACTGAGTTTCTCGTATCCAGTCTCTCTCCTAGTAATGTCCCTTCAACTTCTAAATATTGTTAGAATGCATCCTATTCTTAGCCAATGTTCAACCAAAACTATTATCTATGCTCTCATCATCTACCACAATACAACCTCCTACTATGTGGCATTCAGCTCAACCATCTATCCCTTCAATATTCTTAACATACAGCAAGAAGACTGATCTTTCTCTCTCTCGCCAGTTCATTCTGCAAATCCCTGTGCTGGCTGGCGGTATCCATTAGAATCTAATTCAGATTATGCACCCTCACTTCAACAAAATAACTATGACAACATCTTCCTTTCTCTCTTAGAGCCCTGTTTAGCAATATTAGGTTTACAAACAAAATTTGAAAAAGGGTGTTTTCACACCCTTTTTACATTATTTTAGTACAGATGTGTCCACATACATCTTACCTCCGGATGCTACAAGTTGTGTTACACATAATACGTGAGAGCCGAGTCACTCTGTAGCACCGAGCGTCTTTTCGTGAGACACTTTACCTTAAAATGTGTCTTATTCGCACAGCTTCTGCTGATTAAAATGATACGCACCATTCCTATATTCTGTGTGTGACTGCGGGTGCATCTACATCCGAAATGCTACATTACAGTGTCAGTGGCTGCTACACTGTAACGTAGCGTTTCGCATGCAGATACAGCCTCCATGGCACACAGAATGTAGGCATGCTGCATATCATTTTAATCACCAGAAACTGCCTGTGCATCCTATTCACATAGCTTTGCAAAATAAAACACATTTAAAGGTAAAAAGTTGCACGAAACGACACTCTGCGCAACCATGTCACACCACGGCGCGACAAGAAAGGGCTGTTTTTTAACATGCAAGGAGGCTAGATGTATGAGGACACGTCTGTATCATATACATGTATTAAAGGGCTTTTGGAGTTTTCATGAAAAACTACTCCAGTCCAAGCCCTTCAATTCGCATATTTTTAGTTAACAGATCGCATTTCCCATACTCGTAATGGGAATTGTGATCTGCTCAGATTTAATAAAAATAAACTGTGAAAAAAATACCATGGGAAGCCCTGTGATGATAATGCCGTTTTCAGATGGAGTTATCCAGGCTTTCCCCTTTTTCCCTTACTCCTGCTCAGCTCTAACTAGCAGAGCCGGGAGCTGGCCCCTGTGATCAGCTTTGTGGTCTAAATAGCAGGCGGCGCATGTAAGAACATCTTCTCACTATGGGGGAGATGTATTATAGCTGCACTTACCTTGCCGCTATAACTCTTCACGCTTTGCCTCTTTACCGAGGCGAAGCAGGAAGCACTAATGATGAGATGTAAGAACATCTCATCTGCCGGAGTGCCGGTGGTTCCAGCTAGAGCCCACAGTGCATCAGCCTAGTGCTGATGTGCTGTGTCTCACTCCCGGGTGGCTCCACTAAGCATTGCAAGATCCTGCGTGCAGCGCCCAGAGCCGGTAGCCACCGCAGCAGGGACAGGGGCACATAACGTGCGCTGATTTTTTGTGAAAACTACAGTGAGTGAATTCACAGGGACAGCGCTTTATCTTCAGCTCTGTCCCTGCATGCGATACTTATACATCCTTGTGATGTACTCTAATATCGCATTGCGATATTGGGTAAATTTATCACAGCCAATCCGCATCATTTTGCAGCAGAACATTGTTTTTGAGCAAAGAGTGTGAAATGTTTGACTCTTAGGGGGGAGATTCAGTTAGCTGCGGTGAAAGAGGTCGCATACAAAGATGCTCAACCTCTCAACCTTGGAGGTCATACACGGATGGAGAAACGGCATCTGCCAAAGGACTGGTGCAAGTTTTGATGACATCTAAAGACTCACCAATTGGTATATCAGCACCTACAGACGCTGACAGTGAGCGTCTCAGTCCTTGCACATTTGAGGGACCTATTCATCAACACTAAAATAACGTTTTTAAGGACATTTTCCTTAAATAACGTTATTTTGGTATTCATGTAGCCACTTAGCACAGGAGATATATCTCCTTGCTAAGTTCCCCTGTGTTATTTTCCACACTCCCCATACATTAGTATGGGGATGTGAAAATTGTGGTATTCATCAAATTCCGAAAATTATGAATTTTTGGAATTTGATGCAGTCACTATTCGCCACTGTGAGGTGGCGAATAGCAGAATTGACTTACCTGTATCCACGTGTGCAGGTCCCCCGACGAGTCCCTCCGGCACTCTGCTCCATCCTCAGGCTCCGGAGGCTGGTCTGTCATGTGTGCTCCCCAGCAGAACACAAGAAAGTTTAGAAAAAGAAAAAAAAAATTTGTTTTTTTTTTCTAATCTGTCATGTGGTCTGCTGGGAAACCACATGACAGACCAGCAGGATGGAGCCGGAGGCTGCTGCGCGGACTGGTAAGTCGGGGGGGGAGGTGAGCGGAGGGGGGTGGGGTTTGGTCGGGGGGTACACAAACTTAACGCATCTGTAGGCAGTGCTGCGCATGCGCTGGTTTTACAGATGTAACAGCGCATGCGCAGCACTGTTTCCAGATGCGATAAGGTAGTGTAGGCAGGGAAAAGTATCTATTTCCCGAAAAGCTGTTATCGCAAGAATGACAGCTTTTCGGAATAGATACTTATGGAGAGGTGGAATGATGAATTCCACCTATAATTAGGTAGAACTCCATGCGAGTTCTAAATCTAATTATCTCCATCGGATTTTTAGGTTTAATGAATAGGCCCCTTGGACATGCTTATGAACACCAGGGAAGGACTTTGTGGCTCCATTTGCATAAAGTCACAGACTACAAGCCACCAATAGACGCAGATGCGACCGAGTCTCCATCAATCTCTGAATCAGGCCCTTAGTGTGTCTCATTTACCCATGTATTTTCCTGTGGTTTTTATTGTTGTATGCGGTATGCATTAAGTCGCTTTCAATCAAATGTTATGTTTTTTAATTAAAAAGTCTTGTCTGTTATTTATTTCAGTCCTGTTGAGAGAGCAAAGAATGCAGATTTCCTTTAGGAAGCTTGATTGATATTTATGTATGAATTTATTTATTTATTTCTGCATAAGAATTCATTTTAAATGGAATCCTTCCAGAGTAAGCTTTCCGTCAAAACTCTTGTCACATTTGCAACTGTATTACTGCGCTATACTGTCACATAAATAATAGTTGTTAAACATTTATAGATGAGCTGAACGCTACTTTTTAAGTGATGATTAGTGACTTCAACATGACATTTGACACACTCAAAGCAGTTGTTCCAAAGACCGTCATATTGCTCACAATGCAATGGCTTTTTGACACCTGCAGATGTGGTGTATTCTTTGGCACTGGTGAGACCCTTCCTGCCAGCACTGTGATGAATCACGAAGTTTGTTCACCCACATACACTTTGTTTTAACCTTCTTGAATACCTTCATATTATTGTTAATAAGACCATTATGTTTTTAAAGCCTTTTACTGCGATTAAAAAGGATTGTAATTTTGCAATTTCCATGGTTAAATTAATGGTTCAAACATTATAGTGAAGAAGTGTATTTGTGCCTTTTTAGTTGGAGATTTCAGCTATTTTTGCAGCTCATAGGATTTAAACCATATGTTCAAATGTGCGGTGATATTTGTATATTATGGAGGCTATCACAATAATGTATTTCATATTTTAACAAGACCAGAACACATTTTAAGAAAGCTGAAAGCCTAGAGTCAGTCCCTGTTGTGTGTACTAGCAGGATAACTAATAGAGTGGAATATATTTGGCAAGTACTGTAATTTAAAAGTGAGACCTTAAATCGGGGACTAGTACTGTGTGTTGCTATTTTTCAGGGCTCTAAAATGTCCCTTTTTGTAATCAAATCTTATTTGGCAGGACAAGTGCCTTGTAAGCTTGCCCTAATTTCCAAATATATGTACAGTATAACTTTTTTATATTATTTTTGTCACTTTTACTTGCAAAAGTATTCTACTTTCTCGCCTGCTTATGGAGAATACTATACCATCCTCTGTTTAAGGCACCAGAATAACTGGAATTATATAGGCAGGCATCTACCCATTGGCCAAGATGGCACTCGCCAGGGACACCGGGCGAGAAGGGGCACCGCCCGGCAGTGCCAATCCGTAGCTAGGGAGTCGTCCCTTTCCCAATGGCCCGATTCACAGGCCCATATCCGGCACAGGCAGCTGGTACAATAAAGTTTTTATTTTTATCATTGCGGCACAGTGTGACTTCACGCCGCGCTGCAACCTCTGAGTAGCAGAGGATCTGTGGTCCGGCGTAAAGAGGATTAGCAGCCAGAAGAGAATAAGGTAAGTGACTGAGTTGGAGCAAGAAGGATGTAAGGGGCTGGAGTGACACAGGGGCCCGGAGAGACACATGGAGGGACCTGGAGTGACACAAAGGAGGCCTGTAGAGACACGGGGTGGGGCCTAGAAAGACACAGAGGCGGTGGCTAGAGTGACACAGGATGAAATCACACAGGGTGGGCCTAGAGTGACACAGGGTGGACCTGGAGTGACACGAGGGGCAGTCCTTTACTTTGCCAGGGGCACTTGGACCCCTAAATACACCTCTCCATATAGGTCTAGTATAAAAGAACATTCCACAGGAAACTCTTAATAGTAGCATCATGCTGGCTATTATTCCAAAGTTATTATGTCACTAAAAATAAAGGATGTACAGAATGCTCCTATACATATATATGATTAGAACCTAGATATATAATTGGAAACTAGATATTGCAGAATCCAATCTTCCCACAATGGAAAAAAAAAATATTATTGCAAAGAAGCACCCCAGCACGACTTATATACCAGCCAGTGCTGAGGCCAATTTTTGTCAGGGAGGAACTAAAATGGAACAAGGCCACATGACTCATGGAAGATAGTCTTTATACTAAAGCTGGGTACACACTGGAATGATATCAGCACAATATGTTGTTTACGTCCGAATCGCAAAGTATCGTCCGGTTACAACATATCGTTGTTAGCGATGTCTTCCGGTCGGCTATGCTGCATGACCAAGCAAACGATATCACATGCGGCACTGTGCAAGGAATGAGGGATCAGCCAATATATCTGCCAGTATGTACCCAGCATAAGCCATGATATGCACACTACCTGTAGATTGCATGGAAAAGCTCAGGTGTGCACACTGCTTCTCTGCTATAATCTCAGCCTAGTACCTGAAGGAGTATCCTACAATTTCTGTCTAAGATACCTACAGTTAGAACAAGTGTTACAAAAACTATTGGCACACAATGCAAGAAAAACCAAACAAACACTCCTAGCGACCAAATTAAATATCTACCTGAAAATAAGGTACAGATGTGTCCTCATACATCTAGCCTCCTTGCGCATTAAACAGCCCTTCTAATCGCGCCATGCCATGGCGTAACTCGGGACCACCTAGTATCTTTTTGTGCGACTTTTTACCTTCAAATGCGTCTTATTCACACATTGACAATTTAGACGCCTGTCATTTAACCCTCGCCGTGATTAAGTAGTTGGGAAGCCGGCTGTCGGCATTGCGATGGCCGGCTTCCTGAACGTATACCATGAATAGCTAGCACAATCCTCTTCTGGCACTGTAAAGTAACATTTGACATGCAGATACAGCCGCAGTCACACAGAGAACATATGCATGCTCCATATCATTTTAATCAGCAGAAGCTGCTTGTGCTAACTATTCACATCACTGTGTGAATAAGACGCCTTTAAAGGGAAAAAGTCACACGAAAGACGCTCAGTGCTAACGAGGCACATGGAGCTCCAGCGTTGTGTGGTGCGACTTGTAGCGCATGGAGGATAGATGTATGTGGACACATCTGTAGACTAGTTTCATCTCAATTTTTTTGTACAGTACCTTTATTGAAATTCACCTGCATATCCTCAGTTGCTCCCAGGGCCGCCTTGAGGCATGTTCGACCACCCCATAGAGGGCGCGCCCCTCCCAACATCCCGATTTCAGCGGGACAGTCCCACTTTTCTGCACTGATCCACTGTTCCACCCATGGGCCGAAGTGTCCCGCGGGTGGTCGGGAGGTTGGGCACCCCCACCTCAGCAGCTGTATGGTGGTGCCGGACCCTGGAGAAGCTGAATGCATGCGCGCGGCATCTATTCAGTGCAGGGAGAGGGCTGGGGAATGTCCAGCTAGTGCCGGGGTAAGCCCCCAGCCTGACGTTACACAGGAGGCGTGCCATGCGGGCACGCCACCAAATAACATCATTTAGGACGTGGCCTATGGTAATTAGGCTACACCCCCATTTCGGGGAGACTATTACCCATCTTGCACAGGGCGCAGCTACCCCTGGAACCGGCCCTGGTTGCTCCCCTCACCTAGAAGAAAGGAAAACCCAATCTGGTGCCACCAAATATTCCTTCATACCCCCATAGACCAATACCATAAAAATAGGCCAGCAAACTGGTAAAATATAAAGGATTTATTGACAACATTAAATAATCGCTAGTATGTTATTTACCCAAAAAGCCGTCAACTGCGGCATGGTTGGATGATGGAACTGATGCTATTTTCCCTTCTGAATACACTAATTAAAAATGTATTGCTTCTTTTACGTATAATCACCAAATTTTCAATGCCTGTAACTGTAGATGATTATAGATATTAAATGACATGTGTCCAACCTTTACTTAAATTATCCTTAGGGGGTCAATTCAACTAGCCACAAGCAGCACGATGCGCCTTTGCAACCAAATGGAAATACCAATAACAGAAAATGAACTTGCCCTGAACTTGCAGATTTTTGTGCAGGGCCCTATGATGTTTTGGACACAAATCTGCAAGTTCTGGGCTACCATAAGTATGACATATGTGCGCACTCAGTCCAGTGGGCGACACCATGCGTTTAATTGATTCAGTCCTTTAGTGTGCTCTTGTGTCCCCAACTAACACCATGAATCTTGATTCTCGCCTTGAGGCAGATGCTGAGTTGTATGGTAATCTCATGTATCTGCTCCCACATTATGTGCACAGAAAAAAAATGTGCATATTTGGCTGTATGCATAGTAGGACAGATCTTGCGGTGTGCCTACGCCTATACGTAACTTTGCTTTGCTACTAGTTATGTTGTCCCAGCCTGTACTTGATGCAGGAGATACATCTGGAAGCAAGCGTATTTACGCTTCATCTCTGCATGGCCTGCATTTGTCCTGACCTCTCTTCACTGATCTCTGCTATATGAGAGAGCCCTATTCAGGACCTTCAGGACATTCTGCAGGCCCAGGTGATACAAGGGGACATTACCAAATATGGGAGATATGGTTACATCCCTTCCAAAAAAATAAATAGGAAATACTATGGGTGCCACCATAGTGTGCACCAAGGAAGGGGGCATTGCTCCTCCACCATAGCTCACCAGGCCCCTGCTGGGCCCCTCGGATAATGCTGGGCCCAGGTAATTAGTAACCGCTCCTCCCCTCTTTGCATCCATGGCACTATTACACCTCTTCAGTCGTAAGTTTTGATGTGCTAGACATATATCCAACTCTACATCATCTTCACTTACATATGCTCAGTTCCAGAGAATGCACAGTGTGAAAAAATATGCCCCGCCAGTAAGCATACATTCTATTCTGCATCAGCTTTTATGTCTCCAGCCGGGTTGTGTACGGGATCCCGGCGGTCATAATAACAGCGGCATCGACAGTGAGAATCTTAACACCTACAGGTAAGTACCCCTACCCTCACCCTTCCCCTAACTCACCTTTCCCACAGCCTAACCCCCACCCCCCACCGCCTAACCCTAACCATCCCCCTAGTTCTTAATACCTATCTTAACCTTAACTCCACGTCTAATACTTAGTGTCGGGATGCCAGCGGTCAGGATTGTGGAGCTGGGATTGTGACCACCGGCATCCCGACCTTCGGGATCCCAATTATATCCCCTCAAACCCACCTTCTATTTTTGCAACGTAGGCCATATTTTATTTTATCAACCCATCCCTAGCTCTATAACCCCATCACCTACCCACTTTCTATAAAAGAACATGAAGAAAACAAATGTAAGTAAAAATAAAGAGGGATATAAATAGAACATGAAGTAAGCAAATTGGTGCAATAATAAAATATGGGACCCGCTGCCATGCTTACAATTCCTTCCTATACATTCTACATTGTGGACATGCTCACATTTAGCTTAATGACAAGCCTGTGCCTAGTTCTAATAATATCAGACTACCATTGTCTACTCTCGGATTAAGATGAGGCACTGCAGACTCCATAGAAAGCAGTTCTTCAGGAGATGCCATTCTACCTGCACAGTGGCAGGGGATGTGCAGTGACCATGTATATCATACCTTAGCTTAGCTTAGTGTATGCCAAGTGGGCTGGGCCATGATGATGTAACTAGGTTCATCATACACTTTGCACAGCTCACATAATGGTGTGAGTGGCATCTGACTCTTCATTTCATACCTCACCTCCACATCTCCTGGAACTCAGGAATAAAAGTAGGTACTGTAAGTATGCACCAATCTCTTCCTGAACTCCAACTACCATAAGCCAATATTAGGGTGGTGTCCTTTGCCCTTTGAGCTCTGTCATCCGGAAGTTTGCAGCACTTCCTTGTCACCATTGCTCAGTGTCACACAAATGCAGAATGGGGGAAACCAGATCTTCTCTATGCAAACCTGGTTGTAACCGCAACAAAAGATTGTTCCTTCCATAAATCCCAGTGCTCTTGCTATACGTCTGCTATTTATTGCATTGACTAGGCTTGCTGTGTATTTCAATAAGTGGTCCGGAGTGGACATTAAATAATTATGAGTGTTTAAGTGGGTAATAACAACAGAACAGAAAAATATACACTAGACATTGCCTGGGTATTATGATAGTTTTACTTTACCACTGAGTGACATAAATCATCAGGCAGGACCTATCAATCAGTGTTACCAATGACAATTACATTTTACTAATGGATTTATAAAACTACAATGGTGGTTAAAGTGTAAAAATAGATACAAAAGTAGAAGTATCTACATCATAAACCGGGAATGAGAATAAAGCAATCATAACCGTTTTGCATGAAAACCACCAGTGTAGTCCATTGTAATGGTATTTTGTCAGTGTCAGCAAGGATGTTGCATTTTTCCTATTATACTACAATATTTTTCCTTACTGACTGGTGGAAAGGTTGATAAGTCATTACTGAAAGTCAGTACATGTAATCCCCATGGGTCACAGCTTGTGGCCGACTGTCCAACTTTTGCCCGTCAGACTTTTCCCCCTGCTTGAAAAAAATTGCAGCCTCATCTCACAGATGACTAATTTTGCTTTCTACACAGGTTCCGTAGTTTTATACTTATGAAGTTCTGCTATTTCTTCAGTTGGATATTCTTATGGGTCTATCCTAAGTGTATGAATAGGATCATATGAGGTGATTTATGCCCAAAGGCATTTTCTGTGTCTGCGAGAGATACACCCCCTCCAGTTACAGCTAAGAACAAAGCATATTAATACGCTAGTGTCTAAGAAGACTGTGCAGCGCACAAAGCAGGGCCCAGCCTTCAGACTTTACATGCAGGTGTGCTGCTAAACCACAAATCACCCAGGAACAATGCCCTCCGTCATCATGCAAGATGGTTATTACCAGCATAAGCATTTTTAGAGTGATTTTGTGATGCTAAATCAAACATGTGTGATGTAAAATAGATGTATGAATGCTATTTATATCCAAGTGTTAGGTCTTTCAAATCTGAAAATGATTGTGGGTTTGAAAATGAGGGGTATATTTTATCATTTATGGTCCTGTAAAGCAGCTCAGAAACAAATGCATATGAAGAGATAACATCCCTTTAACCTGATTATTTATTTTGCACAGGATAGACTCTAAATAAATATATACAGAAGCAACTAGATAGCGGGATTTATCTCAGCAATACAATTTCTGTCAAATATGGGCAATCTGAATGCAGTCTAGAGATATGAGCAGATAATATGAATCTTTTGTTGTGATTTACTGTAGTTTCCATCATTTCTCAATGTAGATGAGGTTAATATATACAGGCTGTACTTTTATATAAAATGAGACTGATATTCTATTAGCATGCCTCTGCATAAAAGCATTTCAATGAATGATTTTCTCAATAGTCTTTTTTTATTTTTTAAGTAGTCTTTTAGTAGGAGCATATGTCCTAATTATAATTAGGATTTATCTTAAATGTATTCTTCTGTTGAGCCTTAAAAATATATTGTGGTAGAGATTTTTCGAACTAAGAAAAAAAATTCCTTCATATTATTTATTTAAGAGAGGGCATTACTATTTTACTTATATCTCAGCCATACAAATCAGTAACGTGTCCACTGATCAATGTGATCTGGAAAAATGGCAGCATACTTGTGTCAGTAAATAAGCAGTGATATGGAAGATCTCTGATTACGCTCATTCTCCTGATGATGTAGGATGCTAAGACAACCCCCCCCCCCCGCCACCCTCATTTCAAAGATGAGATTCTCCTCTTTCAATCTTTCAGCTGTGGAGTTGCCAGACCAATGTGACTCTACAGGACCCAATGATCACATTTGCAATTAAATCTGCCCACGATATTAGTGCCCATGATCACATTGCAGTATGTGATCATATCTGCTGAATGTATGATAAAGCATCTGCAGGTGCAGGGGCTCCGAAAGTAGTGTGATGGGAGTGAAGTGGCCGCGTCAGCAGTCTCTTCACTCCTGCGCCAGGGCTCCAGTGCATGAGCCGTCTGTGTGCAGCCTCTGTGCAAGTCTCCCTCCCCCCCATCATTGGCTGTTTTCTGCAGTTGGCATTTGCTAGAGTCTTCTATGCATGAGCGACCTTCGGGAAAATGGCGCAGACAATATTTTCCTGGGGTTGCCTGTACTGTGTATGCGCAGATCTTTGTCTGTAGTGTGTATGCGCAGATCTGTGTCTGTAGTGTGTATGCGCAGATCTTTGTCTGTAGTGTGTATGCGCAGATCTGTGTCTGTAGTGTGTATGCGCAGATCTGTGTCTGTAGTGTGGATGCGCAGATCTGTGTCTGTAGTCTGGATGCGCAGATCTGTGTCTGTAGTGTGGATGCGCAGATCTGTGTCTGTAGTGTGTATGCGCAGATCTGTGTCTGTAGTGTGTATGCGCAGATCTGTGTCTGTAGTGTGTATGCGCAGATCTGTGTCTGTAGTGTGTATGCGCAGATCTGTGTCTGTAGTGTGTATGCGCAGATCTGTGTCTGTAGTGTGTATGCGCAGATCTGTGTCTGTAGTGTGTATGCGCAGATCTGTGTCTGTAGTGTGTATGCGCAGATCTGTGTCTGTAGTGTGTATGCGCAGATCTGTGTCTGTAGTGTGCATGCGCAGATCTTTGTAGTGTGCATGCGCAGATCTTTGTAGTGTGCATGCGCAGATCTTTGTAGTATGCATGCGCAGATCTTTGTAGTATGCATGCGCAGATCTGTGTCTGTAGTATGCATGCGCAGATCTTTGTAGTGTGTATGCGCAGATCTTTGTAGTGTGTATGCGCAGATCTTTGTCTGTAGTGTGCATGCGCAGATCTTTGTCTGTAGTGTGCATGCGCAGATCTTTGTAGTGTGTATGCGCAGATCTGTGTCTGTAGTGTGCATACGCAGATCTGTGTCTGTAGTGTGCATGCGCAGATCTGTGTCTGTAGTGTGGATGCGCAGATCTGTGTCTGTAGTGTGGATGCGCAGATCTGTGTCTGTAGTGTGTATGCGCAGATCTGTGTCTGTAGTGTGTATGCGCAGATCTGTGTCTGTAGTGTGGATGCGCAGATCTGTGTCTGTAGTGTGCATGCGCAGATCTTTGTAGTGTGCATGCGCAGATCTGTGTCTGTAGTGTGTATGCGCAGATCTGTGTCTGTAGTGTGTATGCGCAGATGTGTCTGTAGTGTGCATGCGCAGATCTGTGTCTGTAGTGTGCATGCGCAGATCTTTGTAGTGTGTATGCGCAGATCTGTGTCTGTAGTGTGTATGCGCAGATCTGTGTCTGTAGTATGCATGCGCAGATCTTTGTAGTGTGTATGCGCAGATCTGTGTCTGTAGTATGCATGCGCAGATCTTTGTAGTGTGTATGCGCAGATCTTTGTCTGTAGTGTGCATGCGCAGATCTTTGTAGTGTGTATGCGCAGATCTGTGTCTGTAGTGTGCATACGCAGATCTGTGTCTGTAGTGTGCATGCGCAGATCTGTGTCTGTAGTGTGGATGCGCAGATCTGTGTCTGTTGTGTGGATGCGCAGATCTGTGTCTGTAGTGTGGATGCGCAGATCTGTGTCTGTAGTGTGCATGCGCAGATCTGTGTCTGTAGTGTGCATGCGCAGATCTGTGTCTGTAGTGTGCATGCGCAGATCTGTGTCTGTAGTGTGCATGCGCAGATCTGTGTCTGTAGTGTGCATGCGCAGATCTGTGTCTGTAGTGTGCATGCGCAGATCTTTGTAGTGTGCATGCGCAGATCTGTGTCTGTAGTGTGGATGCGCAGATCTGTGTCTGTAGTGTGGATGCGCAGATCTGTGTCTGTAGTGTGCATGCGCAGATCTGTGTCTGTAGTGTGCATGCGCAGATCTTTGTAGTGTGTATGCGCAGATCTGTGTCTGTAGTGTGTATGCGCAGATCTGTGTCTGTAGTATGCATGCGCAGATCTTTGTAGTGTGTATGCGCAGATCTGTGTCTGTAGTATGCATGCGCAGATCTTTGTAGTGTGTATGCGCAGATCTTTGTCTGTAGTGTGCATGCGCAGATCTTTGTCTGTAGTGTGCATGCGCAGATCTTTGTAGTGTGTATGCGCAGATCTGTGTCTGTAGTGTGGATGCGCAGATCTGTGTCTGTAGTGTGTATGCGCAGATCTGTGTCTGTAGTGTGTATGCGCAGATCTGTGTCTGTAGTGTGCATGCGCAGATCTGTGTCTGTAGTGTGCATGCGCAGATCTTTGTAGTGTGTATGCGCAGATCTGTGTCTGTAGTGTGTATGCGCAGATCTGTGTCTAGTATGCATGCGCAGATCTTTGTAGTGTGTATGCGCAGATCTGTGTCTGTAGTATGCATGCGCAGATCTTTGTAGTGTGTATGCGCAGATCTTTGTCTGTAGTGTGCATGCGCAGATCTTTGTCTGTAGTGTGCATGCGCAGATCTTTGTAGTGTGTATGCGCAGATCTGTGTCTGTAGTGTGCATGCGCAGATCTGTGTCTGTAGTGTGTATGCGCAGATCTGTGTCTGTAGTGTGCATGCGCAGATCTGTGTCTGTAGTGTGCATGCGCAGATCTTTGTAGTGTGTATGCGCAGATCTGTGTCTGTAGTGTGTATGCGCAGATCTGTGTCTAGTATGCATGCGCAGATCTTTGTAGTGTGTATGCGCAGATCTGTGTCTGTAGTATGCATGCGCAGATCTTTGTAGTGTGTATGCGCAGATCTTTGTCTGTAGTGTGCATGCGCAGATCTTTGTCTGTAGTGTGCATGCGCAGATCTTTGTAGTGTGTATGCGCAGATCTGTGTCTGTAGTGTGTATGCGCAGATCTGTGTCTGTAGTGTGTATGCGCAGATCTGTGTCTGTAGTGTGTATGCGCAGATCTGTGTCTGTAGTGTGCATGCGCAGATGTGTGTCTGTAGTGTGCATGCGCAGATCTGTGTCTGTAGTGTGCATGCGCAGATCTTTGTAGTGTGTATGCGCAGATCTGTGTCTGTAGTGTGGATGTGCAGATCTGTGTCTGTAGTGTGGATGCGCAGATCTGTGTCTGTAGTGTGTATGCGCAGATCTGTGTCTGTAGTGTGTATGCGCAGATCTGTGTCTGTAGTGTGTATGCGCAGATCTGTGTCTGTAGTGTGCATGCGCAGATCTTTGTAGTGTGCATGCGCAGATCTTTGTAGTGTGCATGCGCAGATCTTTGTCTGTAGTATGCATGCGCAGATCTTTGTAGTGTGTATGCGCAGATCTTTGTCTGTAGTGTGCATGCGCAGATCTTTGTCTGTAGTGTGCATGCGCAGATCTTTGTAGTGTGTATGCGCAGATCTGTGTCTGTAGTGTGTATGCGCAGATCTGTGTCTGTAGTGTGTATGCGCAGATCTGTGTCTGTAGTGTGGATGCACAGATCTGTGTCTGTAGTGTGTATGCGCAGATCTATGTCTGTAGTGTGCATGATCACCAGAAAAATATTTTAATGGACATAGGGTGTACTGTATGGACCCCCCAGGATTCAGGGGCCCATATGTACTGCACACTCAGCACCCATTATAGATTTGCCCATAGAATATGAAAATATAATCCTGGCGCTAGGTGGTGATATTAGACACACATATAGAGGAAACAGCTGCCTTTCTGAAGTGACGGGTGCCAATCCTCAATACACTCAAAACAGAAAAATGGAACACACAGGGGGCACTGCTATATGTGTAATAAGAAGCATAAAATATACAACTAATGTATTTAAATTTAATTATAATAAAATAGAATAAATATTCCCAGGAGTGTAAAAAACAACATATATTAAATGAAAATGTACACACCAGGCATATATAAACTGTAGATAAGGTTATACACCTAACAACTTGATAATAAGAAATTATGTTTTAAAGATACTGTTGTTAACTGTAACGTTTCAGTCTCTTGAAATAAAATAGTGTAGCCAAATAATAACATCTGATATGCACACCAATAGTAACTGCGTCTCTCAGATAAGTGACAATCCTGAATAGTATACACTGTGGAGGTTCTAAAAGCTCCTTGTATACAGTGAGTCGACAGTTGGAAGAAAATAGATAACGTGGAGACTCTCTGTATAATTCTTGTCGTTAGGTGTATTACCTTATCTACACTTTATATATATATATGTTTGGTGTGTACATTTTCATTTAATATGTTGATTTTACACTCCTGGGAGGATTTACTCTATTTTATTATAATTAAATTTAAATACATTAATTGTATATTTTAAGCTTCTTATTACACATATAGCAGCGCCACCTGTGTGTTCTGTTTTTCTGTATAGATTTGCTCATGTTCATTTTTTAAAACATACAGTACTTACAGTTTTGGAGAACTCTCTGTTTCTCAATTGCCCCTTACCCACCCAATTAGGAAAGATGGGGGGGCCTTCTTTAAAGGTGGACTGTAATCAATTAACTATGTAACCCCTGAAGATAACGAATTGTTTCTTAGAAGAACAAGTGAATATTAATGTCCATCTGTGCATACACTGTACAAAGACACACTATCAGCCTGTCCATCAGCCGCACCTTCGAACATTGCACCTGCCTATAGCAGGTGCAGAATGTCTATGGGTCTATGGCCACCAGTGTAGTGGAACTGCATATTTACATGCATTCTCTGACACCAACACACCCGCCAAAGTAAAACATTGGGCCCTTGCACTGAAGCCCTAGATTGGAAGGACTAGGATTTATCCTATCAAACAAAAAATGGTTGAAAATATGAGTTTGCTAAATTTGAAATGTAGCACTAATGCTTGAAGTATATGATAACTGATTAGAATAAGTGGTGTATTTATGAAACTTAAAGGCGCACATCCTCTAGGCGATTTTGATGAGCGATTACAACATCGTAATCATGCAGTCGCTCATTAATCGTGCACCATAATGTCAGAAATGACCAGAGATGCACGCTCACGCTGGTCGTTTCAGACATCAATCATCGCCCAAACAAGCTGGCCAATCTGCCGATAACGATAGATTGGCCATGTTCGGGGATGAACTAGGGTGTCAACACTGAACGACTAATCGTTCAGTTTAGGCACTGCGGGGGATGGGGAATGATGGTACGATTTTCACAGCTGTGGATGTGCAAAAATATGTTCATTCAATAGCGGCCGGGACTTGTGCTGAGACACCCACCCAAACCATCGCAACTGTCTGCAATTGCATACATATACACAGCATTGGACACAGATCATGCAAACATCGACTTCCTGAGTCTATGGTCATTCAGAACGGCCGCCATAACTGAGACACTGGAGCTTTGTTTCCTGCATACAGGATCGCAGACACAGGATGTGCATGTGTTTATAGCCAACACTCCCCATTACCTCACCCAAATGCTCGCTGCCTGTCAATCACACTGCAAATAAAGACTAGCAGCATGTGACTATAGTAATGTACCTTGACGCTTTATTTGCAAAAACATTGGCATTGTGTACAACTCTTAAACTGGCCCACCTGTAACCAGAATGCCACTGTTTCCATTATTCTGGGCCATCTTCATTTGGCCACTGTAGCCTATACATTACAGTTCCGCCAGAGAGAGATCTCCAGATTCCCACCCGGCAGCTTACATTTACCACATGCATGACCAGTCCAGTAAGAATCTGTATTGATAGCAAATGCTATCACTTTACTCTACACTTGTTTTCTCACTATCCCAGCAACAGGTTTTTATAAATTATGCACAAACTTATTTAATTCAAGAAATGATACAATACAGGGCCAAAATATGAATGGTCTTAAATAGACCCCTTAATATTTAAGATTATTACTGTAATAAGCAAACAATCTTTGTAAGAAGTCTGTCTTTTCAATACAATATATTTGGCCATAGGAACGTGTACCGTACCTTAAACATTTATTCTGCTCCGCAATATATAACATCAGTTACACCTTTTAGCTGCAATATGTTGCATCATATTTGTCAGAATGCTTATTTGGGATGATAAAATCGTAACGTCTCTCACATGGACAAACAGCAGCTAAATAATCAGACAGCAGTCCTAGTTCTAAAGTAGATTATGTCTTATTCTTTGAAATTGCTATTAAAGATACTTTTTGAAGTATATTAAGTCTGACAGAACCACCTTCATTCCACTTGTTCTAGGGTAACAAGGTTGCAGTTTCTCTTCTCTCTACCTGATATCATGTATTTTACAGAGTGCGAAAACACTGAGGCGCTTTACCACTGTGATGTATGTGTCAATCATTTTTCACAAGAATGACAAGTCTCTGCGGGAGAGTTTAATTTTACCTCAGTAAGACACAGATAACTGTGTGATGTGTCAGCTGCAACATAAATAAAATATGATCTATGATCTGTTTTCTTTTTTGGCATGCATTCAGTTACTTTTAATCATGTTACTGTTGACCCTTTGACACATCATTGAAGGCTGTATTACTATAAAGAATATATACTTATTATTTTATAATTCAGGTTTATTAAAATACTGTTAACATATAACACGTGGAATATTTTAACAATATAAAAAAATTACTATACTTAAAGGCATTCAAAGTTGTGGTCTTGTCCTTGCCATACCATTATATGTGATGATATGGGATACATTATATGCATGATACAATTTGTATGCAAGCAAGCCATTTTGAAAATGCTAAATTGCTATTTAATGTACACAAGTATTTTATCTCTGTAATTATTAGGCATTGCATATCTGCAGTAAATTGTAGAGCATTTTCCTTATACACCTGGATGATCACAGTTCTTTAAGTGTAGGTGCTTCATTGCTTGAAACAAAATTAGAAACCCAATACCAAAGTACCTGCAATCTATGTAGGAGTTTCTTGGGCTGGAACAATGAGGAGATAAGACTGTGACATAGTGCTGAGTAGAGGGCGGTATCTTGGATCTAATCTTCAAGCCTGTGGAGCTGTTCCTTGTGGCCCGCCGATGGTTAGTGTATGTCACAACTCTCGGATGGCAAATGGGCGCAACCCGTATTTGGGGATT
This sequence comes from Taudactylus pleione, assembly GCA_031769625.1. NCBI lineage: Eukaryota > Metazoa > Chordata > Amphibia > Anura > Myobatrachidae > Taudactylus > Taudactylus pleione. The sequence continues at coordinate 24,436,838 of JAUIMM010000178.1, read as the reverse complement.
GGCGTGACTTATTTCTGAGGCGCAGAGTCTAATGTGCCGGCGGTGTTCACCAGGGACCCTTGCAAGAGAGTATGGGCTTGGCTGTGTCCGACACACAGGTCGCGGCCCTCAGAATAGGTTTCCCTATACAGGTGCTGGTGAATTCTGGATGGAGTGGAGAAGAATTTCAGCATAGTGAACAGGCCAGGTCAGAACCAAACAGACAACAAGGTACCAGGGAGCAGACTTGTACAGGTCGCAGAGGATAGCCAAGGTCAGACCAGATTACCAAATGCAGTACCAGGGATTAGACAGAAGCAGGTCAGAAACAAAGCCAGGGTCAGGAACACACTTGCAGAGGCTGATTGCTGGAATCCTCTAATCAGTGCAGCTGGTGATTGCACTGAGCTGGATAATAGACTGCAACTGATGTTTGCTGAGTAAGTTCACTGGAACAGCTTGTGATTCCTAAACTGGAATACAGTAGCATACAAATCAGGACACAGATATAGAGCCAGATGTCAGTGATGGTATTCTGCACAAAGGAGCCACAGGATAGAACTTAACACTAGGAAACAACTATTTGCTCTGGCACTAGTGGGAGTTCTCACAGGGGATATGAATCTGCTGCAAGTCCATGATAGGCTGCTGAGGTCAGCTGAGGCAGGAGCACTCCCACTGGAAGAATGCTAGCAGCTGACATAGTGCATGATGGTATTGTCAGTGATGTCATGGTTCTCGAACAAGGTCAGGCAGAAATCCTGACCTGCAGAAAATGGGAAGGTAAGTCACACAATTTGAGCAGAGTGTGACAGTGTAGTGCGGACCGCAGTGAGTGCGGTTCGCACTACACAGAAACAAACTCCGGCGCCGGGTAGTACACTTGTACTACTCAGCGTCGGTGTGTTTGATTTGGCAGACAATGAGAGACAGACTTTCATTGGCTGCTGCGTCCACTGCCGGAGCTGGGCTAGAGCTCACTCATGATCTCCACCTTCCGCGTCCCGCAGTGGGTGATGGGAGAGATGTCATGATGCCTCTCCCAAGTGCCGAGCGGGCTGGAAGGACGGAGCAGTGGACAGCGGCAGAAGCGGGGATTCAGGTAAGTGTTGTTTTTTTTTTTGTCTGTCTTTGTTCTATATAAGTAAGGGGCACTGCATACCCCCTATGCAGTGCCATCAGTAGTAGCCCCCTCTATGCAATGCCCCATTGCATAGAGGGGGCTACTACTGATGGCACTGCATAGGGGGTACCACTACTGGGGGCAATGCTTAGGGGGGACCACTACTGGGGGGGCACTGCATAGGGGGGACTATTACTGGCAGCACTGCATAGGGGGGACTACTAGTGGGGGCACTGTATAAGGGTCATGGCATAGCGGGGACTACTACTGGGGCACTGCATAGGGGGAACTACTACTGGGGGCATTATAAAAGGGGCACTACTGCAGAGGGGGGGTTATTATGGGACCATTGTTTGAGGATGGTGGCAACTGCCTGACATAATTAATGGTGGAGGAGGGACAGTTATGGGGCATAATTATAATTGTGGGAGGAGGGGGGCCGTTCTGGGACCTAATTAAAAGTGTAGGAGGGGCAGTTATGGGACATAATTGTGTGAGGAGGGGGAAGAGTCTAAATACCCCAGTCCTCGGGCTTCATTGAATTTTTTTAATGTGACCCACGCTGTCTTAAAGGCTGAAGATCCCTGCCTTAAAGTGTGAGGCAAAGTGTGAATAAGTCTAGTTTCGGGTCCATTCAAATATTTCTTGAGTGGAGGAAGATGTAGACATGGAAGATGGAGAAGTTAATGCTGGGTACACACTGACAGATACATTGGCCGATCAATTGATCGGCCAATATATCTGCTGCACGTCGGCCAGTGTGTACCCGCGATGTGTTGGTGAACGTCGTCGTTCACCAACGTATCGCATTGGCTGTGCTGCACAGCCGATGGACAGGTATGTCTGCAGACCATCGGCAGGTGTGTTGCCCATACACAGCGGCAGCCGCGAGGAGGGGGGCAGGACACGTCCCCGCCCACCGGCCGCCGCGTCCCGCCCACTGGCCGCCGGGACCCGAGGGCACAAGCAGATGATGGCCGTTCAGTGTGTATGCACCACCATCACCTGCAGATATATCTGTCAGGTGTGTACCTTTAGTTGATCAGAGGTAAGTCACTATAGTTTGTCTTTAAAGATTTGCAACCATGCTTCACTGCTGACACCGATTTGTAGATTTGGTAATCTACTTTCTCTGTCTACTGATTCAGCCCACAAAATGATTTCCATTATTTTTCTATCCTAGTTTTGAGCGGCTCCTTCGAAATAATTTCTGCAAGCTGAAGACAACATTACATCTAGAAGCTTTTTCAGCAGCTCTCAGAAATATTCCTGTTCTTTCTATTTTTGCCTCTAATTAAAATATCTATGCCAAAACCAGCCAAGTTTCTCAAGATGTCTCCAGGAGGCATTACTATTTTGCTGTATCAAACTCTTCTCATGTTCAAAAAGTATGTCATACAAATATTGCTGAATAATCAAAACCTTTGTCATTGTTGGTTAGTCTGGAAATGTTCTTTTTTTGGCATCATGGACAAGCAAACATCAGCAGCAAATCTGTTTCTGACTCTCACTCCAAACTAACCAATCCCGTTTAACATATTTGCTACTTGAACACTTTGCATAAAGATGGTGTTTTGTGAACCTCCAGGTATTTTTCTTGCATGCTTCAATCTGACATTAATTTCAGAAAACCCTTTCCAAACAATCTTTTTCCTAATTGAGTAAGCAATTTTGTATAGCCACTATCCAGGATCACTAAGGTCCAAACTTCATCACGTTCCTAACTTCAAGAATAGCTGTTTCAGTTTGCGACCTCTGTATTTGTGTTGGAGACTAAGCCTCCTATTGTGGTGGCTCTGCATTAACACCTGATCATGTGAGTGTTGAGTAGCTAGAACTTTCTTTATTTACTTTCATTCCTCTTCCTGCTTTCTTTTTTCAGGCCTTTTTTGTGCACCTGATTTATTTGTATACCTAGACTTTTACTCCTAGAAAGCAAGAACACAGAAGTGCTAATTGGCACTCCTCATCCCCACGTACCAGCCCAACGTGGAGGTGGAATTATATGTATAAAAAAATGGTGGAGACAGATGGGCATGCCAGTAGGCTCCTTGACATGTGTCCCACCTCCCCCCCCCCCTTAAGAGCAACCCTGCATATGGCATCTTTCATTTAAATGAAAATTAATCTAAAAACCTCACTTGCCCCCTCACATAAAAATAGTTGGTTTTGTGGCTATTGTAGTGCAGCTTGGCCATCTCTCTACATTTTCCACTGCCAGGGGCTTGCATGGTTATTCTGGTTGGTAAAGTGAAGGGCGGCATTGGCAGGGAGAAGACGGGCGCATTTAGGACAGATAAGTAGATACCTTATAGTAATAAACAGACATAGTGAGGAGAGTGCACGTCAGAGCATGTGACTATGCCTAGTTTCTGTGGCTGGCTGAGCAATGTATGTGTCCTAATACACTGTGGGCCTGATTCAGAGCCGGACGCTATTTGCGAACGGTCGTTCAGAAAAAGGGACCGGCTATTTAAATTGAGCGCTCGCTCTTTGCGGTCTGTTGACGCCTCTATGTCTGAGCAAGCGAACGAAACATGCGCTCGCTATTTTGTAAAGACGCCCCCTGGCCATTCGCATCATATGTCATCTCCGCTATTTATTAGATTAATCGAGTACATCGAAAGGCGTCTGAACTGCTCGCAGTGCTTGTGGTAGGGTTTACGCTTCTTTGTTAATTATGCACACCCATTAAACGCCCGTTTTGACCGTTTGGCACGCCTGCGTTCGGATCTCCACTCCCTGTTTTCAAGCACCTTCCCCTGTTACCACCCACAAACGGCTCATTCTGTCACTCAAATTAGCAGCCCCTCGCTGTTTTGCGAGCGCACGATTTCCGACTGCAATGACTGGTTGGCGCATGCGCATTACGACCCATACGCATGCGCAGATGTGCAAACATCGCTCGGAGCGAGCGAGCGTCCGCTTACGAGCGGCTCTGAATCAGGCCCTGTGTTTGGTAAAACAGGACAGAAGTGATAATCTGCTTATAGCAAATGGTAGCTACAAATGTAACCTTTACTTTTCAGAAATAAAATTATTTTAACTGTTCATCTGAATATTTATTTGCCACTGATCTCTCTTACTATAAAATATTAATATGCAGGTACATTATATTCTTTTGTGCAGCATGCTCTTATTTTTCACTAAAAACCTATGGAAAAAAAAAAGACATATATAAAACCGGCATTTAATGTACTCATGATACATTGTGTATCTTTAATGAAAGTATAGATGAAGCCAAACCAATATTTGTGAAATGATAAGAAACTCGTATGAGACACCTACAGGAGCTGTAATGACCTGCAGTATATTGCTTCCCCCCTCTCTATGACAGAAGGGTTAAATGTGGCGGTGTAGAAAGATGTATTTCATCACAGTACAGCATTTAGCACCGCTTGGCTGTCTGAGCGCTCTTGGACAGATAGCTTTTCATTTAGCCTTTGCTCTGACAGCACATGCCCTGGATAAGTGGTATAGGTCTGTACAGGTGAAATCTATTCTCACATTTGCCTCAGGGGCGACTGGACTGTAACAGAATTTTTCAAACCCGTTGGGCCCAACCGCAAAGCGGAGAATAAATGGCTGACGTGCCAGGCCTCGACAGAAAAATCAATGCCTGGTTATACAGACATGACAGACTTAGGCTGCAATTCTCCTCAGCAAAGGCACTGCATTTACCAAGGTTTAGCTTTTAGAAGACTCTGTCCTTTTTCAGGCTTAGAAATGTGTCTCTCGATATCCGCTTGTATTTTTTTTCAATGCTTACGTCTTACAAATACCTTTTTCTTTCCTGTATTCGTTTAGGAAATTTGCCTGCAACCTCTGCGATAGAAGTTTTAGAGAGAGATGGGCCCTGAACAACCATATGAAGCTACACACAGGCGAAAAACCATTTAAATGTACCTGGCCCACATGCCATTATTCTTTTCTCACAGCCTCTGCCATGAAAGATCATTACAGGACTCACACAGGTCTGTTTAGAAATTATGTGTTCATTATCTTCTTGGTTATATATAAAACTCATTTATAGGCAAGTAATACTTTTGTTTTTTAATTAAAACAAAGATGTTTTACCAAACACCATTAACATAAACATTGCGGGAGCAGACATCGTCCACTTTGAAACATCCGCTTGTAGTTCTTGCAGCTGTAAATGAAAATTGAATCTTTATGGTGCCTTATTTTAGTCTAGGAGATAAACGTTCTTGTCTTGCTTTCTAACCAGCTCTGCAATCTCTCTACCTCCTTTCCTGCTTTCTTTGTCCTCTTTTCTGTGATTGTATTAATGCCAGTTTTACTTCTCGGTTTCTCTGTTTTATTCATGAATTGAATGTTTTTAAGGTTCTGTTGCAGCAGTTAAATTTTTTTTGTGTTCCAATAGCTAGAGTGAGTAGAACCGAACCACTTACCCCCCCCACCCAACCCTTCCTGCAATTAGAGGGCTAAATATATAAATCGGTTCAGGACAATAATCACTTCTGTCTGCATTTGGCCTCAAAATTCTGCGCGTTTCACTGGTGGGATTTGGCCTTAGGTGTTAGTCATACACCAATGCACCACAAAGCAGTATGGATAGACCAATGTCCTAACTGTATATATAGATAATACATTCAGCTAAATGCAGATTTACAAGTGTAAAGTATAATAGTGCAGCAAAAACTGAAACTAACAATTGTATGGCCTGCAATTTGCATCCCTTTGTGTAAAGTTTCGATGTGATTTTGCTCATCTGTAGTTGCAGAGTTTCATTGTAACAGTAACACAGATATGTTGGAATATTCTATGATTCCCGTTTTACTGTCCTGGATATTGTTAGCATGTATTTAACTTTCAGTACATAAAACCTTATAATTAATCAGAATGAAGGTAAGTAAAAAATGGTCCAATTATTCTACAGTGATTCAGAGAAGATTCTAGGTGAAAAGTTTTTCCTAGAGAAATATCCCAAGCAGTTGGTGGGAGGCCGGCTCTCTTTAGCTCCTGTGACAAGGGTGTTGACGATTTAAGGTCTCCAGCTTGCCCTGAGAGATCACTTATATCGAACCGCAGATGAAAAGCCAGTGCAGATGTAATTTATCGTCGGTGTTTCCTTCTAAAGAATAATTGTGGAGACTTGGTTAGATCAATAATATAGATTTTTGTTGTTAGGTCTTGTAGTCTGCACCATAATGAGAGAAAGGGGACAGTGGCTGTTTTCTAATAGAATATAAAGGATTGGTTTCCGTGTCTTTCTACATTTGAATGCAAAATGGCACACTTGAAACTAATTCAAGATATTAAGAAAAAAACTCTTTCCATCCTGTCTATGTGGTTACCTAAAGCAATTATTCATTTGGTCTGTCTAAGAAATTTCAAGGCTACAAGTGTCGTAATAAAAGTACCCACAACTAGCCCAAAGCAATTTCTATCCCTAAACAAAGGTTCTTTAAATTTGCCATATTTTCCAGTCTTTCCATGCCGTTCACAATGTCTTGGCAGTAATAAATTGTTTGGGTAACATAAAAACCATTGTAGTGAGGTCAGGCCCAGCTGTCAAATTGTAGTCTCATCAGAGCAGAGTCTCCTGGGGCTCATACCATAGCTTCGCCCCAGGGTAGGAGAACCTTTTCATATGAACATTGACCATCATCATATGAAATAAAGAAGACATCTTGATTCATGTAAAATATTCACAAAAATAAGAAGCTACTCAGTACGTTGTCCCACGTCTTTAGAAACATTTGGAATAAGGGTAAATAATAATGTGTGTCCAAACATGAATTAGTGTGAATTATTGTTTGGTTGGGTCTGTTCACATATAAAAAAAAATGTGACCAACATTTTAGGCAAAAATAATAATGCTACAGGTGATACATAGACACACGCACAAACATTTACAGATATGTAATTAATAGCACAGATCAGGCATGCACACCCACCGGCACACATTTACAGATAGCACAGATCAGGCATGTACACACACAAGCCAGTTATACCCGTGTGCGCTTTTATTTTGGCCATCACTGAGCCCCTCTGTATACCACCATTGGTCTAACCAGCATTGTGAGTCATATTGTTCCATCACTGCACTTAACAACATTTTAAGTTTTACTGTGTACATCTTTGTAATTTTAACTATCGCTAGCATCTATACAATCTGTCCACCTTCATAAAGTATGTTCCCCACATATTGTAGCTTTCTTCAAACACTGTTGCTTAATCTACCCACTATTTATTAATATTTATTTATATAGTGCCAGCATAATCTGTTGCAGTTTGCAATTGAGAACAAAGCAGTAATATAACAAGACTGGTTAATACAGGTTGAGTCTCCCATATACAAAATGCTTGGGACCAGGGGTATTTTGGATATCGGAATATTCCGTATTTTGGAATATTTGCATACTATAATGAGATATCTTGGGAATATGACCCAAATCTAAACACAGAATGCATTTATGTGTTATATACACCTTATACATACAGCCTGCAGGTCATTGTATACAATATTTTCAATAATTGTGTGGCTTAAATAAAGTTCGTGTACATTGAACCATCAAAAAGCAAAAGTTTCACTATCTCAGACATGCTAAAAATTTTCCGTATTTCGGAATATTTGGATATGGGAGACTCATCCTGTAATAGACAGAGAGGTAAGAGGACCCTGCTCGCAAGCTTTCAATGTATAGTGAAATAGGAATTTGGAACATGAAGTTAAGTGTTACAGTTTGGAAAAGGCCCAATTCTTGATGGAGTTTATGATCTAGTCCCACTGTTTAATATTGTCCTGTGGTCAGCAGGATGTGTGTGTAGAAAGAGAAACAAACCCTCTCTTGACCCCATCTCTCTGTCAAGCTGCCATTCTATTTCTCTCCTTCCCTTTATTCCAAAACACTTGAGTCTTTTTTACACACACCCTATCACATTCCTCTGTGAAAATGTCCTATTTAAACCTTTCCAATCTGTCTTTCATCCCTTGCACACTACAGAAAAATTACCTGACCAAAGTCACTAACGACCTACTCTCTAAAAATCCAAGGGTCATTTTTCTGTCCTCATCCTTATTGACTTTTCAGCAGTGTTTGACACTGTGGACCATGTTGTTTTTCTCCCCTGTTTTCAGTCACTCATCTTTTGAGATATAGGACCTCATTCAGAGCCGGTCACACAGAGCGTGCGGTCGGTCTGAATGAGGGGAGGACCTCTTGAATTTTCAAGACGTCCTCCTTTGCGGTGGTAAGGCTGTGGGTTAACACCCACAGTCTTGCGACCGCCTAAGGTGATGGTCGCGATGATCAAGACCATCGCGACCATCGGGGCTTACGACGAGACCCTAGGGTAGGGTCTCCCTTGTCGTAAGCCCCGGAGAGCGTTCGGCTCTGTCTGAGCCGGAAGCTCTCCACTGACTTCACTAGTGATGTCAGTAGGGCCGCCCCCAAACGGTAGGCGTTCCCATGGGAACGCCCCCATTTGGGCTGCCACCCCCCCGGCCCGCCTTCCAAACAGGGCGAGCTGTCAATCAACATCGACAGTTTGCCCCCTTTGGATCGAGACCCGCTACGACTGGCGCTGTCGGTCGTAGCGGGTCTCACGCATGCGCACGACGGCGCCGTCGTGCGCATGCTCTGTGGGGGGCCATCGACCCGGTCCGAGCGCATCGCCGCTAACGACCGGGTCTGAATGACCCCCATAGTCCTCTCTTGGTTCTTAATATAGGGTACCCTCAAGGCTCTGTACTTATCCCCCTATGTTTTTCATTCTACACCTAATTTGGTAAATGTATCATCTCCTTCAATCTACAGTACTATCTTTGTGCTGATGATATCCAATTCTAATGCCGGTTACACACTAGACGATATGTCTCCCGATCCGGGCAGATCAGACGATATATCAGGCACATCGTCTAGTGTGTACCCTCGTTGTCATTGACGATGCGTGCTCCTGCGCATCGTCAGCAACATTGCCCATCGGACCTGCATGCCAGTCTGAAGGGTGACATTGTCAGCGAAGGGCGACATCGTCAGGGAAGGCCATGTTGCTGAATGCAGCATGGCTTCCTCTGTCGCTCCCGACATCGGCAAGTGTATATGCACTTGCCGCTGCCGGAACACCCGTTGGCTCTTCGGACCTGCATGCACAGCGGGTACACACTAGAGAGTGTGTCCGATATGTCACTCCGATTCGCCGGATCGGGCGACATATCGTTTAGTGTGTACCTGGCTTTAGTCCACTTCCTTATTTGTCACTTTCACTATTGCAACCTTCTCTTGCAATCTCCTTCACCCACCGCTCTTCTCTTCAATCTCTCCTTAATGTTGCTGCTCAACTGATCTTTCTTCCTGTCTTTCATACGTCTCTGCTTCTGCCTCCCCATCCTGCCAAACCCTTAACTAGCTCCTTATCCCCTTCATCATTTAATTTGAACACATCACCCTCAACTATAGCACAAAACTCTCACCCTCTCTTTTCCTACCTACTTGTCCAACTTACTTTCCCTTCACACTCCCTCCCTCCATCTCTTCTCTTTATTGATCACCACTTCTCACTCCCAACCCCAGGACTTCTCCTGTACTGCCGATAATCTATGTAACATTCTCCCTGTCACTATCAGACCCATCCTCAGCCTCCTTTCTTTCAAATGCTGCTTTAAAGCTCACTTATTCACTGAAGCCTACTGGGCCACCAATAAATCCCTACCTACTCCCTGATGCATTAGCCTATTTGTATCTCCTCACGCCACCACTCTTACATCTCGCTTTGAAATGTAAGCTCTCAAGAGCAGGGCCACCCGTCCTCTTAATTCATTAATCGCCACTACATCTTTCATGACTATGCCATTATAGTATATGCTTATATACGGACAATTTATGTATATGCTTGTAACTGTGTGTCTTACTATGTATACCCTGTCTGCTCTGCAGAACCTTGTAGTGCCTTATGAATCTAATAATTCCCTGTATGATTTATTTGTGCCACACACTGTGAAAACACCTGCTTCCAGTGCAATACTCACCAAAACCCCTGCAAGTTAGGACATATGTCCTAATCATTTGACAGTCTTCAAAATTGGGTCTGTCTTACAAAAAGCGGGATGGTTGTGAGGTATTCAATAGCATTGCAACTTGATCCCAAAGGAGCAGTGGCGTAAGTTCATCCCAGACATCCGGAGGCAAGTTATAATTTGGTGCCCCCCGTCACAGCCGCTGACACTGTAATGTAGCATTTCGCATGCAGAAAAAGCCGCCAGGGAGGAGTGAGACAGAGAGTTGTGAGTGAGGAGGGCACCGGAAGTGTCACACTAACAAAAGAAGCTGATGAGGGGCGGTGACACTAATGAGCAGGGACAGGCTATAGATAGATGCAGGCGGCAGATGACGGTCTGACACTGAGCTCTCCTCTAGTGTATGGCGGCTTATCAGGTGCCAGGAAGAGGTGCCATGTATTGGGCGGCCGTTATAGTACACTCCGGGTACATAGCTACAGCCCTAAGTGGGGTGAATGTATTGTGGACAATGCAGGAGGTACCCTTTCAATGCTGGAGCACGACGGCAGGCGCCTCCATTGTCTCCCATTGTTCTGCCCCTGCAAAGGAGTTGAATGCTTAGGACTGTTGGGTAACAGAGAGCCTGTAGCACATTTTAAAAGCTGTCAATTTAACCTTTAAGTCCAGGCCGCGCCCAACTGAGTGACAGCTTCTGTCCAATCAACATATCACCTGATCATTTTCAAATACTGTTATGTGGTTTGTGCCAGGGCCGTAACTAGGGTAGTGCGACTTGTGCCATGGCACAGGGCACCGCAGGGCAGGGAGCACTTTTTGGACCTGTCAATTTTCTGTTTATTATCATTCTCACATGTAACTTCCTCTTTTTTTATCCCCAGCATCTCCTGGACTCCCCTATCTCTTCCCTGGCCCTTCCCCATGAGGCCATGGCCCTTTTTTGGGGTGTTTTCATCTTATGTCCCTATTTCAAAAATAGGGGGGCGCCAAAGCTATTTCTGGCACAGGGCACCAAAAAGTCTAGTTACGGCTCTGGTTTGTGCAATCACATGGACTTCTGTATTTGGAGGATTGAACTCCCAGGGGTATAAACTGAGTGTTATCTGGTAACAGTAGCATTACAAGAGAAGTAAGAATGCCTCTCTGCACTGGACATTGGGATGCTTCAAATAGTGGATCTGTTTTTTTTTTCTTTTATATTTTTTTGAAATACTTGTAGTATTATAATATCATCCAGCCCATTATGACAAATAGGGATGTGCGCTGACCCCCGTGTTTTGATTTTGGATCTGTATCGCCTTCAAGGTTTTGGATCTGGTTTGGGTTTTGCAAACCATCCTCAAGGGTTTTGGTTTTGGATCTGAATTTTTTAAATAAAAAATAGATAAAAAGTTTTAAAAACCGCTAAAATCATGTAATTTATGCAATCCAAAACCCGAAATTCGTATTTAAAACTCGAATTCCGAACCGCAAAAAGATCAGAACTGCGACCGGGATTTACCCAGATCTCCTCAGGAGAATAAAACCACGACTCGGATTTACCTGGATTCACAAAATTCGGGTGGATTCGGATTTCTGGAGAACGGAACCGCACATCTCTAATGACAAACAATGAAAATTCATTTATTTGTGAAACGAGCACAATGCAAAATATAAAAGTAACTAATAACATGTACAAACATATCATACTAGTAAATGCAATATGTAATAGTATAATGTTTTTGTATTTTACATTTTAGGTAATATTTAGTGTGCTCAGAAAGGCCAGATGTATGGGAATTATGAAAAGGAAAAAAAATCAGGATATGCATAAAAACTGTTCAAGTGCATAAAGCAGCCCCATCTGGAAGGCATCTAACAGAAATGAAGTTGTACAAAACCATTCCATTGATAATAAAGCTAATTTTTATGGGTCTGACAAGTATGTAATTATGTTCAGTGGTGCTTTTCAGATTTTATCACAGTCAATAAACCGCAGTGGTAATTTCATTCCCATTTGACATATTTACATGGAAACATTTGATTGGAGGAATTAGTAACCCTGAAAGCCTTGATAGATATGTTTTAACGATCTGTGACCTCTACAATCCCACATCTGTTTATTGTTGCAACAGGCGAGAAGTCGTTCTTGTGTGACCTTTGTGGCTTTGCTGGTGGGACCCGTCATGCCCTTACTAAGCATCGGAGACAGCACACAGGTTGGTCATTTCATCTTACCTTTGCTTTTGCTATGGATGCAGAAGTTAACACTGTGTCTATAACTTATGTCATCCTCTGTCTATATTCTAACATTTATGTTGCCTACAATAATTAATACTAATATGTACCAACAGAATTGTCAAAATAAGATACACTATTGGTCTGTAGGATAAATGTTATTTAACCTATTAAGGAAATATAATTTTGAAGTGTAATGAAACAATATACATTATGGGGGTGATTCAAGCTCCGATGCGATTACTATCGCAGCTACTTCCATTGGTAGCAACTGCGATGGCACTATTATGGTAATGCAGCAGAAGGCATCACGCCTCCTGCATACATTAACGTTCCGAGCTACGTCCATGGATGCAGTATCGGAATATCTGCGTGATCCTCTGCCGGCTGAGTGATCATAGCGTCAGTCAAGCCGGCGATCGCAGTTTCTCTAAAGAGGCCAGGAAATCTCCATCTGCCGACGGAGATCCTGGCCTCTTCCTCCACCCCCAACGGTGACGACACACCTATGTTTTGGGAAACAGAAGCCGTCGCCGCCCCCTCCCCACCAAGAAACGTCAGCAGACTGTCAATCACTTGCAGGATTGCAGACCCATACTGCACGTGTACAGAACGGCTACAATCGGAGATATGCTCTAACCATCGGGTTAGCGTACATCTCTGAATTGACCCCTATGTCCCTTAATACATTACTTTTTATGCTTGTTTAAATTGGAAATTTTGTTTGTGGTCCAGATATATACAATATTAATTTCAGACATTGTCGGTACTGCTGATAATATGATGTACAGGTATATAGAGTATTAAAAAGAATATTATAACAAATGCGCTAGATTTATTGGTTGAAAAAATAAAATTTCTGATAATGTTTATGCAGACCTTCTTTACATAACGATAGTATCATCTGAACGTCCACAGAAGCTTGCAGTGTAATGGACATATTCAAGGATGTTACATCAAGGCCACAGGGAGGTCAGCCCAGTCATAGAAAATGCAGTTTACTGCTACCAGTAAAGTAGAATAACTTCCCTATTGTTAGGACTGTATTTTGTTGTTTTAACTACCTTTTGGATTTTAAAATTTTTTGCACTAAGGCCTTCATTTCTAGCTGTGCACACATTTGTTTTGCTGTTTGGAATAATTTTATAATAATGTAGAATTAAATGTTGCATTGTTAGTTTCTTGACATGAAAAAGGATTGGTATATGTGTATGCCAAAAGTAATGGTATCTGTGTATGCCAAAAGGAATGGTACAGTATATGTGTATGCCAAAAGGAATAGTATATGTGTATGCCAAAAGGAATGGTACAGTATATGTGTATGCCAAAAGGAATGGTATCTATGTATGCCAAAAGGAATGGTATATGTGTATGCCAAAATGAATGGTACAGTATATGTGTATTCCAAAAGGAATGGTATATGTGTATGCCAAAAGGAATGGTATATGCCAAAATGAATGGTATATGTGTATGCCAAAAGGAATGGTATATGTGTATGCCAAAAGGAATGGTATATGTGTATGCCAAAAGGAATGGTACAGTATATGTGTATGCCAAAAGGAATGGTATATGTCTATACCAAAAGGAATGGTATATGTGTATGCCAAAAGGAATGGTACAGTATATGTGTATGCCAAAAGGAATGGTATACGTGTATGCCAAAAGGAATGGTATATGTGTATGCCAAAATGAATGGTACAGTATATGTGTATGCCAAAAGGAATGGTATATGTGTATGTCAATAGGAATGGTACTGTATATGTGTATGCCAAAAGGAATGGTATCTGTGTATGCCAAAAGGAATGGTACAGTATATGTGTATGCCAAAAGGAATGGTATATGTGTATGCCAAAAGGAATGGTATATGTGTATGCCAAAATGAATGGTACAGTATATGTGTATGCCAAAAGGAATGGTATATGTGTATGCCAAAAGGAATGGTATAGGTGTATGCCAAAATGAATTGTACAGTATATGTGTATGCCAAAGGAATGGTATATGTGTATGCCAAAAGGAATGGTACAGTATGTGTGTATGCCAAAAGGAATGGTACGGTATATGTGTATGCCAAAAGGAATGGTACAATATATGTGTATGCCAAAAGGAATGGTATATGTCTATACCAAAAGGAATGGTATATGTGTATGCCAAAAGGAATGGTATATGTCTATACCAAAAGGAGTGGTATATGTGTATGCCAAAAGGAATGGTATATGTGTTTGCCAAAAGGAATGGTATATGTGTATGCCAAAAGGAATGGTATATGTGTTTGCCAAAAGGAATGGTATATGTGTATACCAAAAGGAATGGTATATGTATATCCCAAAAGGAATGGTACAGTATATGTGTATGCCAAAAGGAATGGTATATGTGTATGCCAAAAGGAATGGTATATGTGTATGCCAAAAGGAATGGTATATGTGTATGCCAAAAGGAATGGTACAGTATATGTGTATGCCAAAAGGAATGGTATATGTGTATGCCAAAAGGAATGGTATATGTGTATGCCAAAAGGAATGGTACGGTATATGTGTATGCCAAAAGGAATGGTACAGTATATGTGTATGCCAAAAGGAATGGTATATGTCTATACCAAAAGGAATGGTATATGTGTATGCCAAAAGGAATGGTATATGTCTATACCAAAAGGAATGGTATATGTGTATGCCAAAAGGAATGGTATATGTGTTTGCCAAAAGGAATGGTATATGTCTATACCAAAAGGAATGGTATATGTGTATGCCAAAAGGAATGGTATATGTCTATACCAAAAGGAATGGTATATGTGTATGCCAAAAGGAATGGTATATGTGTTTGCCAAAAGGAATGGTATATGTGTATACCAAAAGGAATGGTATATGTGTATGCCAAAAGGAATGGTATATGTGTATGCCAAAAGGAATGGTATATGTCTATACCAAAAGGAATGGTATATGTGTATGCCAAAAGGAATGGTATATGTCTATACCAAAAGGAATGGTATATGTGTATGCCAAAAGGAATGGTATATGTGTTTGCCAAAAGGAATGGTACAGTATATGTGTATGCCAAAAGGAATGGTATATGTCTATACCAAAAGGAATGGTATATGTGTATGCCAAAATGAATGGTATATGTGTATGCCAAAAGGAATGGTACAGTATATGTGTATGCCAAAAGGAATGGTATCTGTGTATGCCAAAAGGAATGGTACAGTATATGTGTATGCCAAAAGGAATGGTATATGTGTATGCCAAAAGGAATGGTATGTGTGTATGCCAAAAGGAATGGTATATGTGTATACCAAAAGGAATGGTATATGTGTATGCCAAAAGGAATGGTATATGTGTATGCCAAAAGGAATGGTATATGTGTATGCCAAAATGAATGGTATATGTGTATGCCAAAAGGAATGGTACAGTATATGTGTATGCCAAAAGGAATGGTATCTGTGTATGCCAAAAGGAATGGTACAGTATATGTGTATGCCAAAAGGAATGGTATATGTGTATGCCAAAAGGAATGGTATGTGTGTATGCCAAAAGGAATGGTATATGTGTATGCCAAAAGGAATGGTATATGTGTATGCCAAAAGGAATGGTACAGTATATGTGTATGCCAAAAGGAATGGTATATGTGTATGCCAAAAGGAATGGTATATGTGTATGTCAAAAGGAATGGTATATGTCTGTACCAAAAGGAATGGTATATGTGTATGCCAAAAGGAATGGTACAGTATATGTGTAAGCCAAAAGGAATGGTATACGTGTATGCCAAAAGGAATGGTATATGTGTATGCCAAAAGGAATGGTACAGTATATGTGTATGCCAAAAGGAATGGTATATGTCTATACCAAAAGGAATGGTATATGTGTATGTCAAAAGGAATGGTATATGTGTATGCCAAAAGGAATGGTACAGTATATGTGTATGCCAAAAGGAATGGTATATGTCTATACCAAAAGGAATGGTATATGTGTATGTCAAAAGGAAAGGTACAGTATATGTGTATGCCAAAAGGAAAGGTATATGTGTATGCCAAAAGGAATGGTATATGTGTATGCCAAAAGGAATGGTATATGTGTATGCCAAAAGGAATGGTACAGTATATGTGTATGCCAAAAGGAATGGTATATGTGTATGCCAAAAGGAATGGTATATGTGTATGCCAAAAGGAATGGTATATGTGTATGCCAAAAGGAATGGTACAGTATATGTGTATGCCAAAAGGAATGGTATATGTGTATGCCAAAAGGAATGGTACAGTATATGTGTATGCCAAAAGGAATGGTATGTGTCCTCATACACTGGGTGTCTTTACACCATATGGTGCGAGATGTCAGGAGTGACTCTGGCGCCCTGAGACAAGTAGTGTACTGTATATTTCTTTCAATGTTGCATTGTAGTCACTTCGCAGATGCCGAGAAAAGCCGCCTACAGTGTACTAGAGACACGACTGTGACTTTAACTGCCCAGGAATTGGTTTACACATATACAAAGTCGCAGATGAAACACAACGTAACTTGGCATGAGGAAAAGCTGTGGCTGCTTGCATCCATACTCTTTTTACACGTATTCAGACTCCGTCGTACACACAGATTCGTACACGCATATGTACTAATGTCGTACACCCCAGTGGACAGATACATTTTGAACGAAAAGATGCTCTGCGTGGTAGAGACGCAGTGAACCTGGTGCGCTAAGAGGGGCTTTTTGGCACAACTGAAGCCACAGTAAAAAGATACAAATCTGTATGTATGCCAAAAGGAATGGTATCTTTGTAGGCCAATATAAATGGTATCTATGTATACCAAATATTCTTATGATGTTTTAGCGTAACAAACCATGTTTGAAATGAAAAAACTTGTGCTATGCACAGTGTATGAACATTTGTACTCATATATATTGTAACCATAAAATTCTGTAGTAGATTGTTCCCAAT
Organism: Taudactylus pleione; assembly: GCA_031769625.1. Lineage (NCBI taxonomy): Eukaryota > Metazoa > Chordata > Amphibia > Anura > Myobatrachidae > Taudactylus > Taudactylus pleione. The sequence goes on along the minus strand of JAUIMM010000178.1, from coordinate 24,419,615 downwards.
TAGATGAGTTTTACAGATGATTTGTTGTTGCTGTGTAGTGTGATTGTCAACTTCAGCCACATAACTCCGCAATACAGTCATGTTGTCTGAATTCCAAGTGATTTGTCCATATCCATTGACTGTAATAGGTTCAGCGATTGATCACTTATTGATCACTTATTTATATAATTATTTTGTTTAGGTGGGTCAGGGCAGAAAATGGTAGTTTGTCCCATGTGATGAGATCTTTGATAAATCTTTGATGTGTTATTACAACATTTTATATATATATATATATATATATATATATATATATATATATATATATATATATATAAAAGGCTAATGCTGCTCCTCACCTCTATGGGGGGAATTCAGGTGTGTTGCGCGCAGGCGGCCACTAGATGGTGTCTGATTGTTCCTCCGTTCGGGCCAGCGCTGACATTTCTACTTGCAGCCCCTCGAACTGGCGAGCGTAGATAACCGAAAAGTGACTTTTCGCGGGCGCATCAATGTCCCGTCATTTGGATGGGCTCCTAACTAGTGTGTGACATAAAACATGATTCTAAAGGTGTGAAACACTTTAGTGAGCCCAATGACACAAATGATTATTTCTGTAAGCATGTGCTGCTGTATATACTGTATGTATGCTACAGTATGTGCTATTTAAATATATGCCACAAGGAAAACTGTTCTGATTTTGTCTACATGTTACAGAATGCCATCAAAATATAAAAAAATTAGATCACCTAATTGATTGCAGATTTTCTAGATTTGTTTCCATTTTTAAAACAACAGACAGGCGAAGTCTCAGTTTTCTTCTTTATAAGAATTAAAAGCAGGCTTTTCAACTCTGTTCCGATCATAGAAGCACCTAGTCAGTTCATCATTCACTTGAAGATTGCTTTGTACTTCATAGGCTACACAGTCTTGACAGCTTCAAGAGACATCATGACATATAGTAGTATTTTGTTCAATCAACAGCATAGCCACCTCCAATTATACTGGCGATGATTGACAAATAGCTACCAAACGGAACTTCTGAATTATGTGACTGTCTTCTGTGTGAAGGATATCTGTGGCATAAATGACTAGGAATTGTTTTTTTTTACTAAACCTGACAAGTAACATTCATTAATTATAGGGAAAGTAATAAGAGAGGATGCATGAGAAAGATTTTACATAGCCAGTTTAACAAGCAGTACTTGATATCAAGACAAAAATATCTAAATGCATCTCGGAAGCGTAGTTTCTTATTGTTCCAACTGTATAATTGCATGCCTACAGGTAGCGGAGCTGTTATTTTACCAATGGGCAACAAATAGACTTTCATTAAATAAATGCTACTCTCATTATCTTGTAGTATTTTGAATTTTTATTAAAAAAAGCTTTTGTACTGCTGATAATATCAGGTAGTTAGAACATTGTGGGTCCAAAAACTAAATTTTGAAGGGGCCCTCAATGCTTCTAGCATTGAGGTATGTTGGTTAGCCACATTGGAGCTTTTTTTTTTTTTTTGGGGGTGGGGAGCATTTATCTACTTTTTCTTTAAACAATGATTTGCATGTAAGCACATAATTGGATTTCCATTGCCGGGCCCACCTCCAACAATGTCACTAGTCTGAGCACGGTTCATCTTCAGTCGGCTATCTATTCTGCCGCTTCAGCCCTCTAAGTTCTTCTCTACACCTCTTCCTCTGTCCTCAAAGAAAGTGCTGGGTGGTGTGACATCACAGTACCTCCCAGCAGGCAGTGAAGGTGAGTGCTGGGTACAGTGAAAGGTGGAACTGGGGGATGTCATGAACTTCGAAGCAATGGCACCCCTGCACTTATCAGGGACGCACCATGCACCCCCCCTCTGGAATTCTCTATGGAGAATTACGATTTTTTTCGATTCAGCCTGTGCCCTTATAAATACACTCACCTATCCTTATGACAGATAGGAAGGATCAGCACTCATAGCTACAGGTGAAAAAAAATTGATTTATTAAATTATGTACACTATAGGTAAGAGCCCAATGTCTGTTTCAATCAGCAAGATTTTCCTCACCTTTATCTACCAAGGATATGCAGGCAGAGGAGGCAGAGCCTCCCCTGTCATACTCCTGAGATTTGATATAAAAATTATTAGAATAATACAAAGAAGATATTTATAACTTATAAACATCTAACGCTCACCAGCTTTGTGGAGCTCCCTGGGACTGCAGGGAGATGATAGATGAGGCAGCAACAGCTCAGCCTCGCTTCTGTATAGTCAGACACAGCTTACAGAGCTGGGGGCGGGGCCACACCACTGGCAGTAAGCTGCACAAAGAGAGCTAATAGAGGCATGCCTCTGAGTACTGGGGGCATGCCTTGAGCACTGATGAACACCTTGGATGTGTCATTTGATCAGGAAGTGCACTGCAGTATTTGGAGATTGGAGGTCAGCTCAGTCAGCAGCAGCAAGAGAACACAGTGATGCAGGTAGGAGAATCAGTGGACACTGAAGCTTAGTGTAGTGAGGGGAGTTACAGTGAGTAGGGGGTGAGACAGACTCCCAGCTCAGACCCATCTCCATATGTGACTCCCCAGCCATTGACCTCACCACACATCACTGGCACTTATGGTAGCTATGACACTGAATAACATGCTAAACCGTTTCATCTATATTGTTCGTAAATGTCTAGCTGCTTTATATGTATTTACAGGTATGGGGTCTCTTATCTTGACACTGAAACCAATAGAATGCACAGTCCAGGCATCAGTTGCGTTAGGGCAGAAGGGGAGAACAGAGGTGATGGTAGGGTTAAAGTACACCCAGTGTTATTCTTGGACTCTTCTATTTACACGGTAGGCAGTTCTTCACTAGCTGAATGTTCACTTAGTTGTCTGTAGGACACGCCAACATTACTATATATGTAGCCAGAAATACAAGATCTCGAGTAATTCAGTAAATTTGAGTACAATTGTCTTTTCTGTGGTTCAAGCATAGAGGCCTGAGAGGAGTCCAACTATGTATCGTAATATAGTTTTCTATCGATGGTTAGAATCCCAGTGAGTTCAGATTTACCTTTAGTGATTATAATGCTATATTGCAGAACTCCAAGCAGCAAAATTACAACACAACATTGGGACTAGTTCTCTCTTTAAACTGAATTTTAATTTAAATTTCTAAAAGTTTATTCCAGAAACTATTCCATTTTTAATTGTGCACAAGGTGGAAAACCTATCCTTACTAGAACCACATATATATGTACAGTATATTCACTTTACACCACTGCAAAAAAATAAAAATCCCACTATGTTCTGGCCAAGCACAATTTTCATCAACCTGCAAATTTAATAAGCAATGATTTTCGTTAAGTGATAGATGCTTAGTAACCATATTTTAAATCAAAGATGGAACGTGTACAAGATGAATATTGTCATGACAGTGCAAAGTCTATTCTGCTACTAGGACTGAGAATAGGAATATTAAAACGATCAGCTACAGATGAGAGATTTTCTAGCTTTATTTCAATAATGTTCCCTATTAATACTAATTACACACTGCCCATTTAAAGTCCGGGAGTAAGCTCAGAGGCGGAGAACGAGGAGAGGAAATGATCACAAATCTGTGAAGCCATCAATGAACATGTACTCAAGTTAATATAGTGAAAAAAAAAGAACTGCTCTAAGTTTGGGTCTGGTTTTTGTGTTTTCATTTTGCTAAGGAAAGATTCCTACTTTGAGCCAACAAAAATAAACTTCAGAACACTGACTCTTAGAAATAGTTGAATTGTGTTAAGAAGAAGGGCTAAGTAATAGTTGTAAGAATATTAGAATCTTTAAATGCATTTTCCTTCCGGCAATTCATAAACCACGTTACGAGCTTACGATTCATTTTAATTAGCCATATCCATAATATAGTTTTCTTTTAGTATTTGTTTAATGTCTAACCACGCCGTGTAACTAAATGGAAGCATATATTAATTGTAAGAGATTTCTATAGGAATTGGTATAATTCACAAATTGTTCATATATATTTTTTTCTGTTCTAGGCAAGAGACCGATTCCCTTTCGGCTGTGCCAACAAAGTGTTAATAGTGTAAGAATATAATAATTCCTAAATATATTTTCCCTCTAGCATTTCATAAGCACACATTATGATTAGTTTTAATTAGACATATTATATAGCTTGCTTTTAGTATTTTTATGTATACCAGTTCAGTGTATCTAAATACAAGTGTAGGTAAATGGAAGTGTAAATAAGTTGCAGAATGTTTCTATAGGAATCCAAATTAGTATAATTCACAAATAGGTCATATATACTAAATTTTAAATCAGCTTTTCCTGTCCTATACATGAGAACATTTTCATATAAAGCAATGATGATTGCCAAACATGCCAGCAGTTATAGGCCTAAATCAGGCGAGGCTTAAGAGACGGTCCTCCCTTTATCCCTGACGCAGTTGCCGAGTAGACTCTGGCACTGTGGTGCCAGAGTCTACTTCGCATGCATAGGCCTCCGGGAACTTGGCACCACCGCCACGTTCCCAGTAATTTATCTACTTCACATGCTCAGATCTCCATGAAAATGGCAGCCACATAATTTTCCCGGTGATTTTGGCAACGCAAACTACGGTGAGGTTGTATGTTTGCAAGTTGTGCAATATGGACCCTTTTTGATCCGTTTGTATTAATGCTATATGTCCTGGAATTTCCAGGATCCGGGATCGCACCGCTTTTTAGGCATCCGTCCCGACAACTGTTTTCAGGACACACAAATATCCAGATTTACAGTGGAACTGGGGCCGGGCATTGGAAGGAGGAAGAGATGGTCTGGTGATGTGGGTGGAAGTGGTCCCCAGCAGCATTGTTTTTTTTTTTAGTTACTTGAACTAAGTTCTGACTTGGCTTGATTTGACAACTCTTACCCTGCGGTATAAGGGAGAAAATATATATATGTATATATATATGTATATATATATATATATATATATATATATATATATTATATATTTTGTAGTTCAAGTTGTGCTTTGGCTTTACATACTTTTACTCTGAGTCTGGCAAATAATTTTCACAATACTAATTGCTGTGCAAAGCAGCAAAAGACTCCATGTAGTAAAAAATAAACTAGACTATTACCCTGAAGCAAGGGATATACAGTATATACAATATATATATATATATATATATATATATATATATATATATATCTTTACATCCCATCATTTATAGTAAATACTATTTTGTGCTTAAGTTCGCAGTCCTAATTTATAATTATTTAAGAATGCCACCACCGAAGAAAAAATTTCAATTAACTGATAAATTGCATGATGACTTTCCTTTTATTAAGAAATGAAGAGACCGTGAAACTGTGTTATGCTCAATAAGCAGTGCTGTGTTTGCAATTGGCCATGGTGGGATTGCTGATATTACGGACCTTATTACAACAAAGTAACACAGACCTGCATTTCAGGCTTTTGTAACTTCCGGGAAGGTGACCATTTTTTTTTTTTACACCTGTTAAAGTGGATGATTTGGCTGCATGTGAGGGAAATCTGCCTTTCCATATGGTTAAGCATAATCATAATTTAAATTCAATGAATTGCACCTCAGATACTGTAGGAGAACTCCTTGGAAATAAGAAATGTATGTGTTTTTCGACAGTGGTTCCCAAACTTTTTGAATCATGGCTCCCTAGAGTATCAGCATTGTTTTCATGCCACCACTAAGTTTAAGTTTGAAATTCAGAAAAAATTGTAGTAAAATAGTAAAGTGAAGTAAATTGTGCTCCCCCGTCATCCTTCGGTTCAGTTATGTGGTGGTGGACAGGTTTGCACTTCTTTGTTTACATATTTACATTACATTGACCATAAATTATTTGATTTGGTGCTGGACCACCAGCCTGAGGCACCCCTGCAAGTCTCCCTAGGGTGCCACGGTGCCCAGTTTTGGAACCACTGGTGTACGACAAAAATCAAGAGAAATTGTTGTTAATGTACTGGCACCGTACATGATGCAAGAAGTTGCATGATTTGTATCCGTTATGATAGACAATGCAAATCATAAGGCCATAAAGTTAGTCCTTGTTCCAGTGGCGTATCTAAAATGGGTGCAGTGTGTTCGGGGCACCCGACCGCAGGTCCAGGGGGCCATGCACCGCACACACTGCACCCATATTATTTTAAACTTACCTGTCCGTGGTCCCGCGTCGGGTGTCAGCAGGCCTCAGAACACCGGAAAATGGCCGCCGACGCACACTCTAGTGCCCAGAGTCTACTAAGGCTCCAGTGGCTGGCTAGCCGCGTCTGTCGGCTGCCGGTCACCGGGGAGAGGGGTGGGGGCCCTGCATGGGAAGTGCACACGGGCCCCCTTGTCTCTTAAAACGCCCCTGCCTTGTTTGCTATTTTTTCCCAGGTGTACAGTATCATGGTGAAAATTATTCACTTTACTATCTTCAGGGAGAAACTTCTGACCTAATTATGGGTTTGTTTATTGAAGATCAGAACAAATTAGCTGACAGATAAAACTATAGCATTATCTGCAGATACAATGGTCACCAACTTTGATGGAGTCAACCACAGGGAAAAAGGCAATGTTTTTGTAAAACTAAAATCCCATTTAAAAAGGAACTTTTTTGGAATGGGGTGTGTTGCTCACATATTATGCAACAGTATTCAAAGTGCCAGTGATGTGTTACCAGTTGATGTAGAAACAACTGTACGCAAGATATTTTCATATATATACTGTTTGTGTGGTAAATCTACAAACATTGTGTGATTTTCCTGATGTACAGGAGAATGATGAAATGACAGCTATAGAACTATTAGCTATTTTCAACAACCTTGTTCAGAAAATTCATGGCAGGAAGGAAGAACATTTTCTGCCCACAGAAACCCACCCACTGTTACAAGCACTGCACAATGAGGGGGACTTAAACAAAGAATGTTTTCATAGTCAGTGTGACAAGTTTTATGATACCTACATGAACTATATTGAAAAGTAGCTCAAAATACTCATTTTTCATGGCTTGGGATAACCTCAAAGGAAAATATGTCGGTATGGCGCTAAATCATCTTTAGCAGTTGTTCGGCAAATTTCTTCCATTACTATTGATGAAGAACAATATTTTTACCAAAATAGTTGAAAGGCATATTAAATTAAATTTCGAGCAGTGTGCTAGTTCTAATTCAGAAGCCAGTTTATCCTTAGAAGATAAATGGGCTCATCTTTTCAAAACAGTCATTGAGTAAGGAAATTATGTTTCAGTGTTTTCAACTGTGGTGGAATTTTTATTCTCACTTCCAGCAACTCAAGGTGCCCACACACCAGTGGCGTAACTTCATCCCAGGTGCCCGGAGGCAAGATAAATGTTGGTGCCCCCCCCCCCCCTCCAAAAAAAAAAAAAAAAAATTAACCATCCCCCTCAGAACCTATGCCAGCCCCAGCTGCCGTCCTATGCAGTTCCCCCAGTAGTGGTCCCCCTATGCAGTGCCTGCCTATGTAGTGCCCCCCAGTAATGGTCCCCCTATGCAGTACCTCCAGTAGTTGTGCCCCTATGCAGTGCCCCTGTTAGTAAGGGCCCCTATAGTGCCCCCAGTTGTGATGCCCTTGTAGTGCCCCCAGTAGTAATGCTTCCTGCAGTGCCCCAGTAGTAATGCCCCTTGAAGTGCCCCCAGTAGTAAGGGCCCCTGTATTGCCCCCAGTTGTAGTTCTCCCAATAGTGCCCCCAGTAGTAAGGCCCCTGTAGTGCCCCCAGTAGTAAGCCCCCAGTAATGCCCCCCAGTAGTGCCCCTTGTAGTAATGCCCCCTGTAGTAAGCCCCAGTAGTGCCCCCAATAATGCCCCCTGTAGTAAGCCCCAGTAGTGCCCCCAGTAATGCCCACTGTAGTAAGCCCCAGTGGTACCCCCTGTAGTAAGCCCCAGTAGTGCCCCCTGTAGTAAGCCCCAGTAATGCCTCCTGTAGTAAGCCACAGTATTGCCCCCTGCAGTGAGCACCCCGCAAGCGCACGCACAAAAACACACAAAAAAAAAAACAACACTTACCTTGAACCCCGCCCCAGTGCTGCTGCCGTCCGTCCCCAGCACCCGCTCCTCGGAACTATGGGAGTGACAGTGCATTGCAGGACCCGACAGCCAGAGCTCAGGAGTGAGCTCCGGCTGCCGCTGGCGCCGAGGGGGGGGAAGAGAAGGAGCCGGGCGGCTGCTGGTGACACACTCAGCAGGCGCCCGTCATATGGAGGGTGCAAGGGGTGCTACCGGACCCCCTGCACCGCCCGTAGTTACGCCAATGGAGGTGGAGCGCCGATCACCGGCGCTCCTTCTCCATGCAGTGCCAGGAACGGCCGGGGGACTATGGAGCCAGGTGCCCCCTTCAGGGCTGGCGCCCGGCGGCAAATGACTCCATTGTCTCCGGGAGTTCCGCCACTGCCACACACGTCGATATTTTACCCGATCTGGCCGATTCCGACGAGTTGGAACGACAGATCATGTAAAATATGCCGAAATAGTGAGTCCCCACTCACGATCACGATGCGATACGCGTCCCCGCTGGTCGCACATCGCATCTTCAGATCTGCCGTGCAATAGGGCAGATCTGACAATCTAGGAGTCGATGCACTGTGAAAGTCTGACTGCAGGGGAGATTGTTTGAAGATTGGACACCAAATCGTGTGCAGATCGTGTGCAGAGCTGCCGGGGAGAGTTTCAAGGGAATTCGTACATAAATCGTATACATCGGCTAATCGTGCACACATCGGTATGTGTGTGGGCACCTTAACTCCTCAATGGAACGTGTATTCTCACTTATGAATTCACTATGGACTGAACACCGGAAACACATTAAAGACTGATACTGTAGGAGCCAGTGAATACTCTTTTTGTACAACTATCCTGTGTGCAAACTTACCACAAGATTCTTAAGAACACAAAATTTTCTGCAACAAATCCATGGTTCATGCAAATACTCCAACTCTCCGATCCAAAATGAAAGAGAGGGAACATCATCATTTACATCATAGGCCCGTATTCAATTAGAGGCAAAAAGTGGGAAAGATTTCGCCTGTCCGACTTTCTGTCTCCTTCGCCTGTTTCAGAGGCGCAAACTTTTCGTGCGTGTCCACGCTTTTCACCCTATTCAATTCCTAAACACGCGAAAACGTAAAGTGGCAAATGCGGAACAGGCGGAAAGTCAGAAGTGGGGAAATCACTCTGTACCCCCAAAAAATATGCACTAACATAGGGAGTCAATATAGATGTGTACTAAGAGCCCTAAAAGTGTTTGGGTACTTAAGTAGTTTAAATAGCTTCTTATTAGCGTCTATGCAAAAGTGGTGAAGAATGGCATAAAGCTGTATTTTTTGGTGAATATAAGTAGTCCATTCAAATTTGGGGTACTTGAAAATGGGTGCAAGCATGCTTTAATGTTTCTAAAGTTAACTTTTGAAAAATGTAAAATACGCACCTGCTACCGGGAAGCCGGCGGATGCAATACCGACTGCTGGCTTCCCGACTGCTTAATCCCGGCAAGGGTTAAATGACAGGCGTCGAAATCTTGACGCCTGTCATTTTACCTACACTGGGAGACCGGCGCCCGGCATCCCGATCGAAGTGATGCCGGGCCGAGCTGCAGACAGCCATGGGGGGGAAGGTTAGGTTTAGGGCTCCCGGGGGGACTTAGGGTTTGGCACCCCCCGGGGGGCTAGGCTAGGGGAAGGGGGGTTAGGGTTAGGCACCCCCCCACGGGGGATTTAGGTTAGGCAGACGGGGAGGGGGGATTAGGGTTACGCACTGGGCGGAAGGTTAGGGTTAGGCACCCTAAAGGACGGTTAGGGTTAGGGGGGGAATTAGATTAGTTATACTTGCCTCTCTAGACAATCGGGCACACGCTTTCGGGTTTTGAACTGTGGACATTCGGCCCGGCGGTAAATCATACTGCTTCCCCTGCTACCTGCAATCCCCAAAACACCTGATCCATCCTTGAAATAAGTCTATTTCGCTGCTTGTCCCCCCACTTTTTACTTTTTTGCTCCAAAAATGAAAGTACTTTCTCGGGGTGTTTTTAGGTTGGTTTTTTTCTGACAGATTTGTCCTTTTGGGGGACTGTGCCAAGGGTTCTGGGTCGTTTCCCAACATTTGCACCCTAAAATAAAGATTTTGCACTTTTTTCACCTCCTATTCTTTGGAGAAACTTTTTTGCCTATTACATTGCATTGAGTTTCCGCTTAGGCGAATTCCGGCTGAAATTGAATTTGGAGATAAGTTCCGACCAGGCAAAAAGCGGCAATAGGCGAAACTTTTTTGCCAATTACGGCTTTTCGCCTCTAATTGAATATGGGCCATAATGTGAGCTTTTAAACATATTTATTTGTTCAGTAAACACATTTTTTATATGAAAATGAATATAGTCAGGATAAATTGTGAACCTTTAAATTTCCTTTACATGTCAAACACAACCCAATTCTATGTACAGCATGTATTTTGCCGTCGCAATAATATAATTCCCATAATATGGGGTTTATGCAATAGGGTGCAGTGCGGGGGGACTGCCCTGGTGGGATCCCCGTGAATGTGTCAGTTTTTTTATTATTTAAATATTTCAACCCTACTCATGTGCACCACACACCCTGCAACCATTATAGATATGTCTATAGCCTAAAATGTCCATGCTGAGCCCCCTACAATACTGAATTCCCACAATATTACTGACAGAGTAACATTTTCAGAATATTTAAGTAAAGTATTCTGCATTTGACCATGATATATCACATTTTGCCAGCAGAATTTGGCCTTACATGTTCCCAGTCCATCTCTATATCCCCTATAAATGTCTTAACTTTTTTGCACCCTAAAGTATACCATGGAATTTACATTTCAGAAAACATCAGATAACGTGGCGGTCACATTTTTTTTTTTTAAATTTCAGCATCCTGGAAACCCTGTCAGGTTTATTTTGACATTGGCAAGACCGCATTGAGACTGTCCTGTCCTCCTTACTAGGGGGTGACACTAAGTATGCGAGCATTGCTACACCTCTTTGAGTACCCTCATAAATAGAGATGGCCCCTGGAAACCGATGGTTGGCAACCATTGATGTCCCTGATTAGATGGAAATGCTTTCTTCATTTGATCCTGGGATTACAATGACTGCAAAGCATGTTGCCTTGGCAGTAATGCCACCACTATTCGATGTCCATCTTGCAATGGCAATCCCCAAGCTGTAGCGCAGTGGCAAATACTGCGGTGGACATGACTGTAATATCTTGGAAGAGACATCGGTAAAGGTAGGACAGAACTAGTCTTTGGGAGGGTTGTAAAGTTATCGAGTCTGACTTGATTGTGCAATGTCTCCTAGAAGGAGAAATATTCCAGTAGTATTTTTTTTTCATATCCGTTTACTTGTTACGAAAAATACAAATGAACTGCTGCTAACTGTGTCCTTCATTTTTCCTCAGGCGAGAAGCCGTTCAAATGTGATGAATGCAACTTTGCTTCTACAACTCAATCTCATTTAACACGGCACAAGCGGGTCCACACAGGGGAGAAACCATACATGTGTCCATGGTGTGATTACAGGTAATTGCATTTACTCTGACTAGATATGTGAGCCTCTTTATAGAGCTGTATATCTTTCTTGTTGCAGGTCTATAAGTAAGAAATAACAATAAACTTTGCAATATTATTCATTTATATTAGCAATAGGTTCATGATGTGATGAAATAAGGAAAGGAGCAACACAGTGGTGGTGTAAGGATTCTATTGTGATTAAATGTTAATAGACCACTAAACTGAAAATAGGATGACTTAGATAAAAATCATATGGATAACAATCATTAATATATCTGTAAAAGGCTTTGGACTTGGAGATGATCAGAACTGAAGCTTTTTATCATGAGATAAGAACATTAAATTTGACTTTCAAGCATCTTCATTGTTTGAATAACTACAGTTATGATCCTAATTTGTGTATTGCCCAAAAAAAATCAGTTTGGTAACACTAGCGCACAGCTATGATTGGTCCTGATTCCGATGTGGGCAGGGAAGCGGCTGTACAATACCGTATAACTAAAATGTAAATGCAGCAAGAGGTGCTACATGCATCTGCGATCCAAGTGCAGCATTAGTCGACGCTGCTTCGGATCACCGTCACATGCTTGCGCAGACCCACAACAATCTGATATGCATGGAAACTATTGGGTTTATGTACATATCTGAATCAGGCCAATTTTACATAAGCAGATATCAAAATTTGCAAGAATGTAGCTCAGCACTATACCTTAGAATCATAGGACGTGAAGCCTAGTTGGAAATGTAATCCTTCTTTCAAATGTTGGCATAAGTTTTTCTCTCAAATCTCTTTCTATTTAAGACCTAGGGGGGTATCCAATTAGCCGCAGCTAATTACCTCACCCAGGGCTATCCAATAAGCCCCGAAGCCGGCACTTATCAGGGATTTTGGCAGGCGAAACCAAATCCTCAATAACAAGGTGTTTTTCTCCCGATCGCGGCAGAGAAAATACATAGGTCCGCGACTTTTCGCGGATCCTATGTATTTTCGTGAGAAAAACAGAACATTTTCGGGCGTAATAACTGGGGTTTAATTGGGTAGCACGATAAAAAAATCGGCAAAAATACCCGAACATCGGGGAAAAAAAACAGTTTTTTACGGGCGAAAATTTTTCGGAGCTAATTGGATACCCCCCTAATGTTCCTTTTGTGTACAGTCATTTTCATACATGTGAGGTTGTCATCTGGACTGCTAAAGTTTTTGAAAATTGTTTCCGTCACAATCCTTCAATCTTTAATGTGGTAATTACATCTAAACAAACGTTATAGGTGACTTTTGTCCTCTGACACATGTCACATTTAAAATGAACACAATAGGTCAATTACAAATCAACAACAAATGCACTCACTACTTGTCAGCTATGACCATAAACACTGTCTGGACTGCACTGATAACAAAGAGAGACTCCATAGAAAAAACCGGATTGGTGATATTCAGCACAGTTCTTCCAATTACTGCCACTGGTCAACATTCTTGACAGCAACTACTACATCAGTTCCAGGCTGAGTGCTATACACAGCAACTACTACATCAGTTCCAGGCTGAGTGCTATACACAGCAACTACTACATCAGTTCCAGGCTGAGTGCTATACACAGCAACTACTACATCAGTTCCAGGCTGAGTGCTATACACAGCAACTACTACATCAGTTCCAGGCTGAGTGCTATACACAGCAACTACTACATCATTTCCAGGCTGAGTGCTATACACAGCAACTACTACATCATTTCCAGGCTGAGTGCTATACACAGCAACTACTACATTAGTTCCAGGCTGAGTGCTATACACAGCAACTACTACATCAGTTCCAGGCTGAGTGCTATACACAGCAACTACTACATCAGTTCCAGGCTGAGTGCTATACACAGCAACTACTACATCATTTCCAGGCTGAGTGCTATACACAGCAACTACTACATCAGTTCCAGGCTGAGTGCTATACACAGCAACTACTACATCAGTTCCAGGCTGAGTGCTATACACAGCAACTACTACATCAGTTCCAGGCTGAGTGCTATACACAGCAACTACTACATCAGTTCCAGGCTGAGTGCTATACACAGCAACTACTACATCAGTTCCAGGCTGAGTGCTATACACAGCAACTACTACATCAGTTCCAGGCTGAGTGCTATACACAGCAACTACTACATCAGTTCCAGGCTGAGTGCTATACACAGCAACTACTACATCAGTTCCAGGCTGTGCACGCTGTGCACAATATACATGAACTACGACATCAGTTCCAGGCTGTACGCTATACATCGCAATCTACCGCATCCAGTGTCGGACTGGGGCATGAAAGGCCCACCAGGGGAATGCAACCACAGAGGCCCACTAAAGGGCGCAGCCAGTAGCTGGAAGGCTGTGGCCAGCTGACCAGAGAGAGTGGCCAGCCATTGTAGGAGTGCCACAGTAGTGCGTTAGTTCAGTGTATGAACTATAGTGGTGCCTTAGTTAATGTTATGTCCCACAGTAGTACCCTAATTCATATTATACCACACAGTGCCCCCAGTTCATATTATGTCACATAGCAGTGCCTCAAGTTAACTTAACACCACACTATACTTGCGCCAGTACACATGCCACACAGTGCTTAGCGGGCATTTCTGGGAACCTAGTAGACACCCTCACACTCTGGCCCATCCACTCTTCCATGACCCTGCTCATTAGAAAAAATACAACAATACTTTTATTAATAAATAAGAGAGAATACAACAAGCAGGAGGCACACAAGAATAATAGAATATAGAGCACATCTCGTGGACTCAGGGCCTGATTCAGAGCCGCTTGTAAGCGGCCGCTCGTTCGCTCCAAGCGATGTTCGCACATCTGCGCATGCGTTTGGAAATTAAGCATATAAAAAAGGACGCTTTGGGTGATGATGCAAAAGTGGGCTAACTTGCTGTTAAAGAACTCTTACTCCTGAAGAGGAGGGACATCAAGTTATTAACATCTAACCCATATAGGCCACTCTGCATGTGCTATATAAGATTTTTAACCTTTTTAATTTTTATAATAAATAACTATGAGTCAAGTATACAGAAACTGATTTTTGCATATTTGGGTGAACTCTGGTGTGAGAGTCTCATTGTAGAAACAATAAGAAGAACCTTATCCTCCAACTTCGACAACTAAAACAACACTGAAAGACTTAACAGGACAACTAAGGCGTTATTGAACTATTATAAGCAAATTGTTTTGGCGCACCTTAAGACCCCCAATCCATAGAATTTTTTGTTCCTGACCTGGCAAAGGACTTAACTTGGGGTAGCAGCCTATACTAATATATAGAATTTATTGAATTATTTTGTATAATTTTACTATATTTTTAGCGCATTGTAGGCATTGTGTGTGTGTGTATATATATATATATATATATATATATGTGTTGTAATTGCATTTTGTAATTGCATTTTCATCAAATGCAATTCACACATGCAAAAAAAAATTAAAACCATAGATGTCCATAAATTAAGTTATGTGTGACAATGTGAAATGGCACAGGGAAAAAGTATTGAACACATGAAGAAAGGGAGGTGCAAAAAGGCATGGTAAGCTAAGACACCAGCTGAAATCTATCAGTAATTAGAAAGCAATCCTGCCCCTTATCAATGCAAATTAATATAAGCTAGTTCAGTGCCAACTGATGGCCTATAAAAAGGTGTCTCATTGCCAAGGTGTCACACAAGAAACATCTCATGATGGGTAAAAGCAAAGAGCTCTCTCAAGACCTTCTCAACCTTATTGGTGCAAAACATACTGATGGCATTGGTTACAGAAGGATTTACTTCTGAATGTTCTAGTGAGCACTATTGGAGCCATAATCCGGAAGTGGAAAGAACATAATTTCACCATATACCGGCCACGACCAGGTGCTCCACACAAGATTTCTGACAGAAGAGTGAAAACAATTATCAGAAGAGTTGTCCAAGAGCCAAGGACGACTTGTGGAGAGCTTCTGAAAGACCTGGAATTAGCAGGTACAATTTTTTCAACGAAAACAATAAGTAATGCACTCAAAAGCCATAGCCTGTATGCACGCTTACCACTCAAGACTCCATTGCTGAAGAAAAAGCATGTTGAAGCTCATTTAAAGTTTGCTGCACAACATTTGGATAAGCCTGTAAAATACTGGGATAATATAGTCTGGTCAGATGAGACCAAAGCTGAACTCTTTGGATGCCATAATGCACATCACCACAAAAACACCATACAAACAGTGAAGTTTGGAGGTGGGAACATCATGGTGTGGGACTGTTTTTCAGCATACGGTACTGACATACTTCATGTAATTGAAGGAAGGATGAATGGAAAAATGTACCGAGACATTCTTGACAAAAATCTGCTGCCATCTACCAGGATGCTCAAGATAAAACGAGGGTGGACATTTCAGCAAGACAATGATCCCAAACACACAGCCAGGGACACTCTCAAATGGTTTCAGAGAGAGAAAATAAAGTTGCTAGAATGACCCAGCCAATCACCTGACTTGAATCCAACTGAAAATCTATGGAAAGAACTAAAGATCAGAGGGGGTCATTCAGACCCACTCGCGAGCGGCAGTACGCTCGCAAGTGGGTCGATGGTCCCCAATGCGCATGCGAACGACGGAGGGAGCTCCGTCGTGCGCATGCGCGAGACCTGGCGAGCGAAGGACTTTCCATCGTTCACTGACATTGATTCATTGATTGTTGATTGACAGCACGCCCCCTTTGGTGGGCGTTCCGGGGGCATGCCTGCCAGACGGAGGTGTTCCCATGGGAACGCCTACCGTCTGAAGCCGGCCCCACTGACATCACTAGTGATGTCAGTGGGAGTGATTTTGGCTCTGATAGAGCCAAAATCGCTCCTGGCCTTGCGGCAGGGAAACCCGACCGCAGGGTTTCCCTCACAATTCCGATGGTCGCGATGGTCAAGACCATCGCGACCATCTATTTGCACGCTCGTATATGCTGTGGGTGGTGACCCACAGCTATACGAGCGTCCAGGAGGACGCTCCATATTAATGGAGGAGGGCCCTGATTCAGAGCGAGCGCTCTGGTCAGAGCGTCCGGCTCTGAATCAGGGCCAGAGTTCATAGAAGAGGCCCACGGAATCTTCAAGATTTGAAGACTGTGTTTGTGTGGAAGAATAGGCCAAAATCACACCAGAGCAATGCATGCCACTAGTTTGTCCATACAGGAGGCATCTTGAAGCGTGTTCAATGCTTTTTCCCTGTGTCATTCCACATTATTACACATAACTTAATTTATGGACATCTATGGTTTGATTTCTTTGCATGTGTGATTTGCATGGGTTGTTGCTGACATTTGGTGAAAATGTCATTACAATAGCCCCATTACAAATATATTTAATGAGAAAAATGTTGATGTGTTCAATACTTATTTTACCCGCTGAGTATGTGTGTGTATATATATATATATATATATCTATATATATAATATAATATATAAAAACTAAGATGTCCTTGTGTTACTAAAGGTGTGAGGGAGGGATTGTATTTCTACACAGGTGAGGAAGAGGAATGTCGAATGTGTTACAACATGGTCGAGGGAGGGAAATGTGTTACTACAGAAGTGAGCGAGTGGAATGTGTTAGTACACATGTGAAGGAGGTTAATATCTTACTATAGCAGTGAGGGAGGGGATGCATTACTACAGAGGTGAAGGATTAATGTGTTACTGGAGTGGTGAAATGGAAATGGAAACCGTAAATATCTAAGGTCTACCCGGGTGAAACCAGGTACATCTACCAGTATGAAAAAATGTCCAAACTGACTGGACCTGGAAGTATGTAATATGGGGAGTATATGCCTTCCACGACGTAGGCACCCACTGAGTAGGGATTTTTTTTAAATTCGACTACTAGGGGGTTGAAAAGGATTAAAATGTTTCTTTACCCTGTACAATATCTTGATTGACTCATCAATGCCCTGCCCAAACCTTTTGACCTAGAAACATGAAATTCGGGAAGTATATTCCTTTCATCAAGTAAGCACCCATTAAGCAGAGATTTTTCAAAATTCAACCACTTAAGGGAGGTGAAAGTGGTAAACTGTTTCCTCTCGGCCAAGGTAATTGGTTGACAAAGCAACATGTCCTAAGTGCTGTGGAACTGTAAGCTAATTTCTTCTTCAGGGTCTATAGGGCTCCACAGGGAGACAGTGGGGTGTAGGAGGTGGATAGGAGAACCGGACACCAAACAGTAAAGCTTTTGCAATCCCAGCTTTTGGCTTGGTACTCTCGGCGGGGCTCCCGGGGATCTTGCTAGCGGGCCCTGTGGGTGGACCCCAGACTGCATCCGGGACTCCAGAGGACAGGTAAGGTGGGTTACCGCTCGCGATAACCCGGGTTTTGGAAGTCTTACCTCTGGTGTCAGGGGACAGACTGGAGGTGCTGACGTGGACACCAGTCCGTCCGGGACTCTACTAGACCACCAGGGCATATATATTGGTGCTAGTTACCAGGGAACCGGTGGTTAAAAGTCATCCAGGGGAGGTCAGCTCTCTGTTAATGCGGCCCCTCCCTCAGTTCAGAGCGCCATTCCACCGCGGTGAGCTGATCCTCCTCCTCCCCTGCCCCCTCAGAGTTCTCCGGCAGCCATTTTCTCTATGCATTAGCCACAGCTCTCTCTGGGAACGTTGGGTCCTGTCCCCTTACATATCTCTCCTAGGAGCTAGGTTAGAGCTATAGCCTACCAGCCACTGTGGTCTGAGTAGTTGATTGTAGTTCCCTTTGCAGTAATATTGATTTTTGCATTGTATGTGACTTCACCCTAGGCGGTTGCCAGAACATGTACAGGCGATACAAGTACCTCCTATGCCTTCTACATGTGTAGACATACTCTCTAACTCAGTACAGAGTCTAGCGGCTACCTCCACTGCCTTTAAAAATATGTTGCAAGGTGAGAAGCCCCTCCCCAGTAAATCTACTAAACATACTGTACTATCCTCACAGTCTACATGAGGAGGCAGGAGATGCAGATCTCTCTCTCACCGAGTCTAAAATAAATGTACCTGCTTTAGTGAGGGCTGTCAAATCAATTCTTCAGTTAGAAGATGCTGAGCCCGCTCCCAAAACATAACAGCCACTGTTTAAAAGACAGAAAGTGGTTTTAGCTGAGTTTCCTCACTCGGATCAGCTTTCTAGACTCCTGAGCGAAGCTTGGAAAACTCCCAGTAAAAAGTTTCAGCCTCCAAAACGTCTGATTTCTTTTTACCTGTTTCCAGCAGCTGATTGCGCTAAATGGGTAGCTCCCCCAGCTGTTGTCACATGTGAAACGTCTGATTAAAAGCTCTACTTTACCTATCCCTACGGCTTCCTCCTTAAAGGACATGACTGCCTGGGTGACAAAAACCATTGAGAGCTGGGCTGATGCTCTGGAGGAATCATTTCCCTCGTATGCTTCTCGGGGACCACCTTTGTGGAGCCTGTCAGTCACCACTGATGGCTCTGCCTCCATCCAGCCCCTCTGCGGCCCGACTCCCTACTTCCAGGATAGCAGCCTGCACAGTGACGCCGCGGCCGAGACAAGCAGTGGAGCTGCAAGTAAGCTGCGGCAGCAGCTGCACTGGGGGGATGGGTTTGTCAAGGTTGAGACAAACACGGACTGGTGGGAATGAGGCTATTTAAGAGACGCAGCTTTGGATACCGGTCTCTCGCCCTCCAAAGCATCTGCTATTTTGTGGTAGCTCGCCCGTCCCCTTTGGCTTCATTCATGGAAGGCAGACTCGGACTCTAAGAAGGCCTTACACTGCTCTTCAATGGGAGATTCTCTTTGGTCCGGAGCTGGATAAGATTGTGGCTACCTTGGTAGCGTCTAAGACAGCCTTTCTGCCATCAGCATCTACACCGAGGTCTCGGATGTCATCCTTTAGGTCCTTTTGTCCCCAGGGAAAAGCTAATTGCCAGTCCTTTTCTTTTGCCATCGGGTTCCACAAGGGCCTCCAAGCCCAGGACCAAGCAGGCCTGGGCCACCAGACGTCCTGCTACCAAATCCAAGGTCAAACCTTCAGCCTGAAGGAGCGGTCCTCCCCCTGGGGGGCCCCAGAGTAGGAGGCCGACCTCTTCAATTCACCCAATGCTGGCGTCACACCACCACAGACGCTTTGGTACAAGAAGTGGTCTCTCAAGGGTATGCCCTCTCATTCGATTTCTTTTACAGAGGCCCTCCATCAGACCTGAGTAAAGCCCTGCTCCTCCAGAAGGCCATTCAGTCCTTGCAGCATGCGGGAGTAAGTCCAGTCCCATCGTCACAGCAGGAAACGGTTATTATTCCACCCTTATCCTGATTCAGAATCCCTATGGGTCTCATCAGCCTATCCTCACCCTCAAATCTCTGAACAATTTTATCAGGGTGCCCAAGTTTCGTATGGAAACTCTCTGCTCTATTGTCCTAGTTATGGAGCCTAGGGACTTTATGGTGTCTCTGGACATTCAGGACGCTTACCTACATGTACCTATAGAACCTTCTCATCAGCGATATCTACGGTTTGCTGTCCTACAGCAACATTTCCAATTTCAGGCACTGCCCTTTGCGCTATCTGCAGCTCAGTGGGTCTTTACCAAACTCATGGCAGTTATGGCAGCCCACCTGCGGTGTCAGGGAATCAGGCTGCTCCCATACTTGAACGACCTCTTGCTCTTAGCACACTCTCCAGAGGTTCTTCACCACCAGCTTCAGGTAACCATTGCCTTTCTACAGAGACACGACCCAGTTAATCAAATGGAAAAAGTCCTCCCTGACCCCTTCGCAAAGGATGGTGCATCTGGGAGCTCTTCTGGATTCTCAGGCTCAGAGAATCTGCCTGACAGCAGGCAAGATCTCAGTACTGCAGGAATTGGTGCGCAGGTTACTCCACGGTCACCAAGTGTCAATTCACTCAGCAATGCAGACCTTGGGGTCCATGGTAAGCACCTTTGACATGGTGGAGTTTGCTCAGTTCCACTCCAGGCCCCTACAACACCTAATCCTATCCAGATGGAATGGGCTGCCTCATCTGATCAGGTCTCAGACGATGATCCTCTCTCCGGAAGTTTGCCTGTCCCTCTCCTGGTGGTTACAGATGTCCCACTTGAACAAGTGTCGCCCCTTTTTGATCCTGGAATGGGTACTCCTCACCACAAATGCCAGCCTCTGTGGGTGGGGGCGCAGTGACCGGCCAACACTCCTTCCAAGGTTGCTGGATGACCTTACCAATCAACATCCTAGAACTCCGAGCCATCTACAGAGCTCTCACTCTTGCTCAGGACATTCTTTGCAATGGCAGAGGTGTCACGTATTCTCACATGGGTAGAATGCCATCTCCGCTGTGTTCATTCCCGGGATTCTCAATTGGGAAGCGGATTTCCTCAGCCGTCATGACGTGCATGCCGGGGAGTGGTCTCTGCACCCAGAGGTCTTTCACCTCCTGGTGGACAAGTGGGGCCACCTAGACATGGATCTAATGGCCTCTCGACACAATCGCAAGCTTCATATGTACGGATCCAGGACAAAGGATCCCGAAGTGGCCTTCGTAGATGCCTTATCAGTTAAACGGACCTCCATTTGGCGTACCTATTTCCTCCAGTCTCCCTTCTTCCTCGAGTTCTTCGGAAATTAAAGCAAGATGGAGGCACTGTCCTGTTAGCAGCTTCAGCTTGGCCCAGACGACATTGGTACTCCGACCTTCAGAGCTTCTCCATAGATGCTCCTTCCCACTTCCTCAACGTCTGGACCTGTTGTCTCAGGGTCCATGTCTACATCCGGACCTGGCCCATCTGTCTTTGATGGCGTAGCTCTTGAGACATCCCTCCTAAGGTCCAAGGGTTTTTCTCGCTCTGTGGTCCAGACCATGCACAGAGCGCGTAAGCGGCCTCCGTCCATATCTATCACCGAGTATGGCATACATACTTCCAGTTGTGTGCTGCTAGAAGCCTGGACCCTCGGGTTTTTCAGGTTTCTAGACTACTTGCCTTCCTTCAAGCTGAATTGGATCTCGGACTCTACCTAGCACCTTTGAAGGTGCACATCTCTGCTCTCTCCATCTGGTTCCAGCGCAGAATTGCTCCACTGCTGGATGTTCACACCTTCCTTCAGGGTGTCCTCCATATTCACTGTCAGTGATGTTTGGCAGCATTTGGGGTGACAGTTGGTGTGGCTCCTCCCGTATTTCAATATTGGACCTCTGGAGTCATTGTTGCTAACGACTTAACACTAGAGATTTTCCATTTGGATTCTTCATTTACTTTGTATTTGCATTTTTCATTTTCTCGAACATGGCAATTAAGTTTTTGAATGTTAATGGGGAGATGGTACCTCACACGCTGGGGACGGCTAAAAGTTTCTCAATGGTTATGTGATCATTTTATAATAACTGTAAATTGCCCCAGAGTACCTGACTTCATAGGATTTGCTACAGCTATAGTACATTTTGCAAAGTGGGTCTTTGAATATTGTCCCCATCACAGGAGACGGAGCCTGCCTGTTCCAGTCCCTCTCCTATCTCATTTATGACTCTCAGCTAATGGCTATGTAGGTGAACTAATTGTAGACAACTGGGGGGAGTTCTTCATCATGTCCCACGACAGCAAAGGACGCAACTACAACCAGGGCCGGCTCCAGATGTTGCCGCACCATGTGCAGAGAGGGACTCCGACGCCCTCTTACCCTGCGCGCGTCTGAAAAGAGTGTGTGGCCTAATTACCATAGGTCATGCCTCCTAAGTGACGCTAATTGGGGGAGTGCCAAATGGCACGCCTCCCATTTAACGTCAGGCTGTGGGTGAGCCCAGCACTCCCTCAGTAGCTGGGCTGCCCCCATCCGTCTCCCTGCATGCATGCGACATTCATTCCTCTTCTCTAGGGGGCGGTACCGCCGCACAGCTGCGGCGGTGGGGGTGCCCAACCTCTCGACCACCGGCGGTACACTTTCGGGCTGCGGGTGAAACAGCGGGGCAGTGCCTGAAAAATGTGGCTGTCTCGCTGAAAATCGGGATGGTTGGGAGGGGTGCACCCTCTATGGGGTGGCACCCCTGTTCAACCGCACTGGTCTAACATGCCTCGAGCCGGCCCTGACTACAACAACTCTGCTAAGAACCTCCTTGACATGTCCAAACTGTTCGTGTTCGTTTTCAAGGTTTACCACACTTAGGACCTCATTCAGAGTTGGTCGAAGCGGCCGCACGGTCGTACGGAAAAAGGGGCCGGATATTCAAATGATTCCCTCGCAAGTTGCGTCCCTAAGTTCGGATCGGTAGTTGGCCGACCAAGGGGAGGAAGTGGTCGTAAGACAAAAAAATACGCTCCCTTCTCGTACGCATTGCACGTCATCTCCGGGCATATAAGGATTAATCGAGACCATCGGGAACCATCGGCACTGGTCGTAGAGCTTAAGGTTGACCATACCCTCTCTTAAGCTCTACGATCATGTCAGTGTAAAAGCCTCCCATGTCACATGTGCCATGACGCTACTTTGTTAATTATGCACTCCCATAATCCGTATGCACTCCCATAAAACACCGTTCGCATAATGAGGCACGCCTGCGTTCGGATCTCCACTCCCCCGTTTTCAAGCACCTTGCCCTGTTACCACCCACAAACGCCCCATCTGTCACTCAAACTACCGACCTGGCTGTGTTCAAGGAGAGAGAAATTTCAGATCGTAGCGGCTAGTTTGCGCACGCGCATTGCGAACTTTACGCATGCGCAGTATAGCGCACATCGGTGGCGTACGACCGTGCGGCCGCTTCGACCGACTCTGAATGAGGTCCTTAATCTTGTTACTAGCACACTCCTTTACACCAGAGGCATAAAATTTAGTATATAAGTTAAATTAAGATGGTACGAAGGTCTATCCGGGTGAAACTGGGTACATTAGCTAGTATACTGTATGTGTGTGTGTGTATATATATTAGGGATGTGCAGGCTCGGATAGGTTCGAGTTTGCACGTGGAGTTCGGATTTTTCCCTCCAAAAAAACGGAACTCAGAACGAGGCAAAACGTCATCTTACATGGACGAACATCATCATTCCTGGTCTTTTGTCCAGGAATGATGATGTTCGTCCATGTAAGATGACGTTTTGCCTCGTTCTGAGTTCCGTTTTTTTGGAGGGAAAAATCCGAACTCCACGTGCAAACTCGAACCTATCCGAGCCTGCACATCCCTAATATATATATATATATATATATATATATTATTTATTTAAAATAAACACTAGTATTAAGGACCAGGGTCCCTAGTGTTGCCTTTTGTTCTTTTTTCACCATTTCTCTGTGGCCCCTTTACACATTACTCCCCCTTTTCCCACCCAGGGCCTGATTCAGATTTGGGTATAGAGTAAGATAGGGCAAGTAACTGTGTATCTGAACTAACCATGTTACAATGCAAGGGGTGCAAATTAGGGATGTGCAGGCTCGGATAGGTTCGAGTTTGCACGTTGAGTTCGGATTTTTCCCTCAAAAAAAACGGAACTCAGAAAGAGGCAAAACGTCATCTTGCATGGACGAACATCACCATTCCTGGACTTTTGTCCAGGAATGATGATGTTCGTCCATGCAAGATGACGTTTTGCCTCTTTCTGAGTTCCGTTTTTTTTGAGGGAAAAATCCGAACTCAACGTGCAAACTCGAACCTATCCGAGCCTGCACATCCCTAGTGCAAATACATAATTTTTTTTGCATGTGGGGTAAATAGTGGCTGCTTTTGCATGTAGCCCTCAAATGATGGACAGCTCTATTTTTACATTGCAATTTAGATTTCAGTTTGGACACGCCCCTCCCAAATCTTTATCTCTCCGCACATTTTAAATCTGCCCCACCTGCAGTGCAACGTGGTTTTACCCCCGCTTTTCTTATCTGTAATTTTACTCTTGTTCCCCTTCTATCCCCCCTTCTCTCTTTACTCCCTGCCCCACCCCCCCCACATATCTCTTACTCCTTTCTCTCTTCCCTGCTGTTCTCTGCTGCATGCTTGACATATATTGGCCATGTGTATATATATATATATATATATATATATATATATATATATAAGGTGTATGTATGTGTATAGAAATACAGTATATCAATAAATGAGGCAGACCAGTTAATCTGCATGTGTAGTCAGTCTAAGGCGTAATGAAACCGTTAAAGAGCCCAGTGTGCCAAGCCAGGTCAGTGGGAGGCCAGGAGGCAGTGTCCAGACCTGAAAGAAATAACTTTGCTGATAGCAGAGGCGGGGGAAAGACAAATAACGTCTATGTTGGGGCACTCTTAGATGAAATGTGAAAAAGTTATATAATAATGATGAAAAAGGGGTTAAAACTTAACCTTTAATCAAGAACCATAAAAAAAGAAAAAGGACATGAACAGAGACACTAGAAATATACTGGATGTACATATAGAAAATCAATTATCTAATATTCTTAATTGAATAAGAGTGAAATGAGCAAATGTATCATTACGATATATCCAGTAAGGTTTAAATAACAATTGACGTACACATATTCACATATACACATAAATACATATAAATCATCTAATCAAAAAGAGATGACAATCAATCTCATGGTACCCAAAGACATACTAGTATGTTTAAGTCACAAGAGAGCACCTACTGTGACACATGTAGTGACTCTGACAATATCACAATATATCATATAGCGTCACAGAGGACATCTATTGTGATACATGTATTGACTCTGTAACATGACAAAATTGTATCATAAGGCGAAAATATATTAATCTAATGCTGCCCTCAATAGATAAATTGTAATAATCAATTAGAATGATACCACACACCAAAAATAGTACGGAAAGTGCTGATTATAAGGATCATCTGGAAATCTGTGATTCCTTGATATATATATTAATGACCAAAGATAAATGAGGAAGAAAGTAAGACCTGGGTTGGAATTACGCCCGTACACTTCTGCTGTCACCTGTCTATATCAGACAGGAGATGAGAGAGTGTAACTGATGCGTCATTCCCAGGTGAAAAGTAAGGCAATGCTTCTGCTTTCTGGGACATCTATATATCAGTCTCCTCTGATACAAATTGCATTGCAGTAGGAGTAATAAAAAAATAACCCAGATGAGAGAGCTTGTTGGAGGGATACAAAAGATGTGAAGACGTGTACTAAAGTGAATTCAGTGCACAACAAAAATTCTAAAGTGACATAAACTAAGCATATAGTTCATGATAGTACATGGAAATATTGAGTATACCATCCAATAGGATTAAATACTGTTATAGGACTGGTACTGAAATGTCATAGATACACATTTGTATGGCCGAAATCACAAAAATGGGTCATCTAATACCAAGTGTGAATGGGAGGAGATGGGGAAAGAAGTAAGTCCTGTGATCACACAAAAGCTGGGTCCCCTCCACAGTCCCCAGTCAAAATCAAACGGAGGACTAGCAGGGGGGTAGCCGCCTGGGTCACAGGGGAAAAAACAGGAACGCTGTTGACAACAGAGATACCAGCTGTGTCACTCACCTGTTATCCTCTGTGACGCTATATGATATATTGTGATATTGTCAGAGTCACTACATGTGTCACAGTAGGTGCTCTCTTGTGACTTAAACATACTGGTATGCCTTTGGGTACCATGAGATTGATTGTCATCTCTTTTTGATTAGATGATTTATATGTCTTTATGTGTATATGTGAATATGTGTACGTCAATTGTTATTTATACCTTGCTGGATATATCGTAATGATAGATTTGCTCATTTCACTCTTATTCAATTAAGAATATTAGATAATTGATTTTCTATATGTACATCCAGTATATTTCTAGTGTCTCTGTTCATGTCCTTTTTCTTTTTTTAGGGTTCTTGATTAAAGGTTAAGTTTTAACCCCTTTTTCATCATTATTATATAACTTTTCACATTTCATCTAAGAGTGCCCCACATAGACGTTATTTGTCTTTCCCCCGCCTCTGCTCTCACCAAAGGTATTTTTTTCATGTGTTCAGCACAAAGTCTATGGGTGCACCACCAACCATTAATTGTGTAGAATTATCTAAGCAATCCACCTGTATGTTGGTTCTTATAATAACTCTTTACTGATTATTTTTTGACTACTACTTAATTTGTCACTAGTGCGGACTCATCCCTGTCTTTTTTTCTTGTTTGGCTGTGTCCAGACCTGCAAGGCAGGAAGGACCACAAATCTCTGACTGTATTTGTGTGAAGTTGTGGCTAGAAAGCCAAGGCAGGAGGCCAGTGTCTATACCTGCTTGTGGCGCAGGGAGGACCCCAAGAGAGACTTTGATGCCGCAAAGCCAAGCCAGAAGGACGTGTCTCAACCTGTGAAAGACAGGGCTATAAAGACTGAGACTGTGTTACCGTTGCAGACTAGCTGCCCATTATATGGAGGGGCCAAGAAATGAGGTAGTACCCTGAATGCGGGTTAGGTCCTTTATTATTTTCTTTCTGCATGCTGACAGTAAAGCACCATTTATTTCATTTAATCTGAAAGCCCTCATTATGCACCTAGATACTACACCACTGACCCATCTGCCGAGCTAACTGACCCCAGTATTTCTCCCTCTCTCGCTCTCTATAACGTGCACTGACATTCCGGATAGTAGATGCTGGGGTGCACATCAGGTAGATACAGGAGGGATTCCACTTTGTCTTCAGGCTACATATTTAATCATTGTTTAGAAGGCACTCACCAGCCTTCTTGTGGATATAAAATCACACTTTATTAGATAATATTTAAAAGCAATCTGTCAATGTTTCAGTGTGAACATACAGTACACCTTTTTCAAGATATATTCAAACAAACACATGTAACCACAGCTTCATGAGGATGGGTTGTCCCCGAAACGTTGGAATAAACAGTATGTACTTGTAATACCCTGTTGAAAGACTCAGAGTGCTGCCACTTGCATGCTTTATTTGGGCATTTGCCCTTGGAAGGCACCGAAGCAATTTATAAAATACTATTTTTTTCATTTGAGAGTGCCGGATTTATGTACTGTTGTGTGTATCTGTGTGATGGCAATGGCATCCTCCTCATGCAATTGACCTACTGTTTTTTTTTTTTATGTTTGTAGACCAATTAATTTGAATGTAAAATATATACTAAAAAACCATAGTGTTGGTCTTTTATATTAGCCATGCTTCAGGTTTGTGTGTTCATGTTGGCATAGAAAAAAAAAACCTTATTCAATTTGCATATAAATATTTATGACATTTCATCCATTCAGGATATGTATATAAAGTATGTGGGCTTACTTTACAACTGCCTGTAGCCTTTTTCCTTACACTTGACTGCAATCATAAATATCCTGCACATTAAAAATCATGATCATCCACCAAATCATTTATTACTGCTCAGAGAAGACCTAAGTGATATGATCACACTCTGATTGGTTGAATCGCAAGCTCTAGAGGAGCTGGCCTTTTCAGCAGACCAAGCTGAATATCTAAATTAAGGTTATTATGTGAATCTTCTATCACAATTTAATTCCACAGAATTGTTTTCTTAAAGGGAAAGCATCATGGAACAAGATAAAACACTGATATTTATAACATAAGTATGCTCTTTACATGGCTATGATAGGTTAAAATTAATTTGATACTGTAGTTTTGTGTTATATTAAAATGATCAATTTGCAAATATAACATTAAAATCATCTAAAAGTCACACAACATATTAGGTTTAATAGTTAAAATATTACTCACATTTTAGTGTCAATAATGGTTAATAATGAGGTTCTTTTTAAAATAAATCAGCATTAAGTAAAAAACATCGCTGCCTAAATGGCTTAGCAACGGTGTGGCGCCCAGACCTGGATTAGGTCCCTATGGGTTCTAGGCAACATAGAGGTTCTAGTCCCCTTCTATCAAAAAAACATATAAATTGTCTAATACGGGTACCGCAGTGTTTACAGGAACATATTTTAATTAATGATCTGGCTCTGGTGGTGTAGTATTTATTCTTAAAAAGAATCAGTGTGTATATAACTCATATATGCAGTAAAGAAAACACTAATCAGAACATATTTTACAAACCTCTTTTCATAAACTTACATTGTAAGAAATTGTGATGCTCTCTGTTGGATATTTTTAAAATGCTCTTAATTATTATCCTTTATTTATATGGTGCCACAAGTGTTCCGCAGCGCCTTACACAGTACATAAACAAATGAGCAAACAAGAAAAACAGTTATCAACAGTACAAAACACTGCAGAACAAGGACTTGGTTTATAAACATTGCTGCATAACGCTTAAATAAGCAGCAGGGCTCTTAGGGGTCAATCCAGGTGCTGCTTTCTCTGCGAATTCGCTTAGCGAATTCATTTTGCAATCCAATTAGCAACTCGCACTGAACCAGAGTAAACTCGCATTTTTCCATTTCCACCTCCCTGGGGGTGAGAGATGGAAGGGAAAAACTTTTTTGTAAAGGTAAATTGTTTGGACACTTTGCTGGACCCCTTGGAACCCCCCCGCCCCCTCCCCCTCTCTCTCCCCCTCCCCTAATGACTAATTATGCCTTTAGAAGTTTCCATTTAGCTTAATTAGTCCATTAATTAAATTTCATTATTGGGGGTAAAAAAAATAACGTCAGATTGCCTCCAAATCTACTTTGTAATTAGTTTAGGCACTACCCTAAAATCACAGTTTTTCCTACTTTTTTGCATTGCTCGTTTATTTTGTTTTACATTTTTTTAAAAAGGATTGCTTTTATTGTTTGTTTTTTTTTGCATTTACAAAAAATACCAAATCAGCCATTTGACACAATTTAAAACAGCACTTTCCTTATGCCCACAAACAGCCTTCTAAATGGTGCTGCTAACAAAATTATAATTTTTGGGGTTCAGGATGGTCTCCCCACTTTTTCATGTACTTCTCTCACATCGAATTTGGCAGTCAATTCGCAAACCCTCGCTGCGAGTACCACGAATAGGCATTTTTAATTGGATTGGAGATCATGAAACAAACTCGCAATTCGCACCTTATTGGATTGACCCCTTAATGTACTAGCTCTTCTAGTAGAGTGCACTTAGGTGTAACTATGAAGACCACTCTTCTAGGAAAATGTTTGCCTTCAATTGTCTGCAAAATGCAGACCCATCCCCTTTCCTCTACAATATGTAGCCGGTCCAAAATGGTGTTGTGCCTTTGCTTTATTTCACTAATGAAAGGCATTTAAAAGTTCCTTTGGATCAATATATACAACCCCTTTTGAGGCCCATTTGTTTAACTCCCAATTTCGTTTTAAATTACAAAAATGCAATTTGAAATACCTTGGTGTTTAGATTACTCAGTACTAAGATTCCCTTTACCGGGAAAACTTCTCTTGCCTTTTACTAATATTGAAGATGACCTCCTATCCTGGCACTTCCTAATAATCTCGTGCTGGGCAGGAACACGGCTGTTAAATTGAACATCACTCTAAGCTTCTCTCTCTATTACAACACCTGTACTGTAATTTTTTAACACTGAAGTGCAGGAGCATTGTGATCTAGTCGATTAGTGCAATCTTTATAGCTAATACCACCTATTTCAAATGTCCCTAAAGTCTATTTATATGGAGTCTCCTCTTGAGATTAAAGTCTTTTAGGCCCGATGTTGGACGTAGATGAGCAGTATTCATCTCTTACTACACATGCATCCCGATTGTGGCCGTACAGAGTCGAAGTTGCAACTACGGTCACACGCACACAGGAGTGTATTGAAAATGTATTGGGGGTTACTGGGTAGTGACTCAGAGGTGGCATGGAGATTGTCCCTCTTATGGCTGTCTTATTGGAGTGTCACTGAAATGTTTGGGTACACAGGCGCTTAATCGCTCACATTCGTGGCCATGCTCAGACGGAGAATCTGCACCTAGCATAGGACTGGTGCAAGTTTGAATGGTACGACCGATGGTGGCATCTAAAGATGCACCAAATATGACTGCAGCATTTGGAGACACCTGAAGTGGGCGCATTCACATTGATACGCACGGATATAGACAAAGGAAGGATCTGTGGCACACATGCGACCAGCAAATGATGCACACATGGACGCCACTGCTTCTGACTCAGAATCAGGCCCTTAGTGTGTGTTACCTGTCTGTATGTACTGCTTTCATTTACATTGTATTACCCTGTCATTTTGTTTACAACATATTTACCAATTACCTTTGTTCATGGTATGTGGATATTATGTATCTACCATTTCAAGTTTACTAGTAAATCTTTCCCTGATAAAAGAGCCTCCCTGCTCTGAAAGCCAACATTGTGATTTGTCCTGTCTCATGCTACATGCATGTTCATAGCCCCCAAACATGTTACTTTACATAGGTTTATTGTTCCACTGTTTTAACTTGTAATTACAGTCCTTGTACCATGATAACTACCTTCTTCTAGTTACATTCACAAATGCACATAGTCAGGTAGAATATCGGTACTTTATATAGATTGATACACAAAACATAACTTATCTGGGGGTTAGAGTGCATCTATATCACACAATAACAATATTCAGTAATACCCAATACCCAGACTGTATGTATGAATTCATCTCTCATGTGCAGGATGGGTGATGGATTTGAAGGCTTAATGCTGCCTGTGGGCTCTGTAAAGATCACATAGCTAACTTCCAAATGGACGGGTCACCCTGTTTCTAGGAGTCTCTTTATTACTGCATTATAGGTGTAGTGCAGTGTTGGACTGGAACATGAAGGGCACACCAGGGAACAGCAATAGTAGGGGCCCACTAAAGGGGCGTAAACATCTGCCTAATCGCGTGTGTTTAGTGAATAGAGAGGCGTGGCAATAATATGTGCAAATAGATGAAGGCGTTTTCTAGCGATAGACACCCAAACAGCCACAAGGGTTGTCCTGATTATAAATGGACCCCACAGAGTGACATAAATAAAAAAAAAAAAATGTGTTTAGAGATATGCCAATCCAGCTTTAACTTTGAGAATTATATAAATTGAACTGCTGAAAAGAATCTAACTACTGACACTGCGTATTAAACCCGTTTTGAATATGTGTTATTTTAGGATTATTATTATTTATTGTTTAAATGTGTTTAACCATGGAGTTGATGAGTTATATTCAGGACGCGTGCCAGATGCATGTGCAGATGAAAATAATTTTTCCCCTGCATCTGACATTGCCACTGCATCCAACAGAATCAGGCCCATAGTGTGATATAGTGCTGTGGGTTCATGATGGCCATCGCCAATGCCGAGGTGGGCAAGCTCATACATTATCAGTTTAACTATGAAGAAGGTATGTGCCAATGGGAAGTGGCAGCACATGATGGTGTGGGTAGCTGCCAAGTCTGACTGACAGGGCTGCCATCAGAAACTGCGGGGCCCGGGACTGATAGAATAGGCAGCGCCCCCCGTGTTTCTGCAACTCCAGCCATGCAGAGTCTCTCCAGTTCTAGCGAGCCCCCATCTGTCTCTCCAGCCAGCCCCCCTTCTGAGTCTACAGCCTGCCCCCCTTCTGTCTCTCCAGCCCCAGGCAGCCCCCACACTTACCTTATTCTTGTTGCTCCAAGACCTAACCCCCATGCGCCTCTTTTTCTGGGGCGCGGGTTGAATGGCGGGGATGTGGGCAGGCGCTGAAGTGGGTGGGCAGCGGGATTGCAGGGGAAAATGTAGGATTTGCAAGGGAGAGTTACCTATATAGATAGATAACCAGGAGGTGCCCTCCTGGATATACAAAATATCATCAATACAGTTCTGGAGAAACGGCAACACTCACAGGTACTATAATGTAAGACTTCAAATGATAAACAGTATCCGTGTTCACCGTTTCAGTCTGGATTTTTATTAGGAACATTCTTGCTAAAAGTCAAGATGGACTGAAACTTTGGGCACAAACACTCTTCGTTGTTTGAATTCTTGCATGAAAGTACCCGTGAGTGATGCTGGTCCTCCAATAATATATATACACGGGGGGCTGCTGCCTACCCCCACCAGCAGCAATCACAGCACGTTAAGACTGGGACTGTCATGTTCTGACAGTGACCCAGAACATGCATTGCAGTTCCCCCCCCCCCCGTTCGCGGCCTGCTAAGCCCCACCCCCTCACCGTAAGCGGCATGGCTACAACACATTGGGGCCCACCAGGGAATTACCCGATTCCCCGGCAGCCCAGTCCAAGCCTGGTGTAGTAGCTAAATGGCAGGTGGCCCTATAATGTGGAAACAAAACTACATTGCGTTTATCCATTTTGTTGGTGGTGAGTCAAATAACATGTTCAATTTGATAATACTGCTAAATAATCCATTGATTTTTATGGTTTACTTATATTGCTAGCATATTCCGCAGCGTTTTACAATGGGGGCAGATATGATGATAAAACAAGACTAACAAATAAATAATGAGATAAGAGTAGACTATTAACAAAGGATGCAAGCAAGAAGCTCAGTAGTTTTTAGCACAATGCTATCTGACATGTTACTGCATTTGGAATATGCCAAATATTTTGTTTGTCTGATTAGAAGTATTGGAGGATGGAGTGAGGAAGGTGGAAGTAAGTAATGCACCCACTTTGGTATAAGAGAATAGATTTCCAACCACATACAAAAGTGTCCTCATACCCTATTGTCGCTGTTGCGTGAAGCTGCCCTTCTAGGCACGCCCGGTCCTTTTCCACTAAATTGCACAGAGAGTCTTTTTTGCATCTTTTTAACTGGAATGTGCATCTTAGTCGCAATCCGATGTGACAATACCGCTTAATGAGACTGCACTGATTAATTTAATATGCGATACTTCTGTACATCTGTGTGCGAATGAGTCTGTATCTCTATACAAAGTGCTATGATGCAGCGAGCACGGCATTTTTTTCACACCAAGTTCCATTGTGCTTCATCTGCAACTTTGTACATATTTAAAACTAATTCCTGTGCTGTTACAGCCTGGCATCTCTGGTACAGAATGAGCAGTGTTTTGCACGTTTGAGTTGCGAGTAAGACACAAATGTAAAGAAAAAGACAGATGTGGGACAGTGGGCCTGATTCAGAGCTGAACGCTCTGACCAGAGCGCTCGCTCTGAATCAGGGCCCTCCTACCTATTTTTGGAGCGTCCTCATGGACGCTCGCATAGAGAATTGATATGAAATACCGTCGGCCGCATGGCCGGCGGTTCGATTCCCGTCAGCGGCAGCCCGACAGAAGCAGAGTGCGACGCAGCGGAAGCCCGACAGCGCTGGAAATCCCGATCGTGGATAGGTAAGTATCCACTAACCTAACCCCCCTAACCCTAGCCCTCCATAGGGGTGCCTAACCATAACTTCCCCCCCAAGTGCCTAACCCTAATCCCTCCTCTAAGTGCCTAACCCTAACCACCCCCTTCCCCGTTGCCTAAACCTAAGTCCCCCCGGGGGGGTGCCTAACCCTAAGTCCCCCCTGGGGGTGCCTAACCCTCCCTCCCCCTAGCCTAACCCTCCCTGGGGGGTGCCTAACCCTAAGTCCCCCCCGGGAGCTCTAAACCTAACCCTCCCCCCCGCGGCTGTCCGCTCGCGGCGCCCAGAAACACTACGATCATGATGCCGGGCGCCGGTCTCCCGGCGTCGGGGAAATGCGGGCGTCTACATCTAGACGCCCGGCATTTCACCCTTGCCGGGATAAGACAGTTGGGAAGCCGGCTGCCGGTATTTAGGCAGTCGGCTTCCCGATTGCCTCCCCTCGCATAGCTGTGGGTTACCACCCACAGCTTATGCGAGCGTCCATGATGACCATCGGGCTTGCGACGGAGACCCTGCGGTAGGGTATCGCTGCCGCAAGCCCTGGAGTGATTTTGGCTCTATCAGAGCCAAAATCACTCCCACTGACATCACTAGTGATGTCAGTGGGGCCGGCTTCAGACGGTAGGCGTTCCCATGGGAACGCCTCCGTCTGGCAGGCACGCCCCCGGCATGCCCACCAAAGGGGGCGTGCTGTCAATCAACATCGACAGCACGCCCCCTTTGGTGCGAGACCCGGAGCGATGGTGAGCCCGTCGCTCGCCGGGCCTCGCGCATGCGCACGACGGAGCTCCCTCCGTCGTGCGCATGCGCAGTGGAGAACATCGACCCGCTTGCGAGCGTCCTGCCGCTCGCGAGCGGGTCTGAATGACCCCCTGTGTGCCCTCTCACCATGATGTATCCAGCATGAACTAGAGGTGCTTACGAAAAATGTTGTTCAATTTCCTCAGTAAGGTAACATCTGCAGAACATTTTAATATAATTTTCTCTTATTCTCAAGGGGTTGATGAAATTAACATGTATTTTTCCGATTCTGGTTCAGTATTTCCCCTCAGTGTGCTTTAAGTTACTGCCCAGCTGCCCTCTCACAGATTTGCGGGGAATCCAAATTCTGATGCGGGAAGGTCTACCAGACATAATGAAATATTTGTGATCTGTCAATGGAAATTCTTGAGTGTCCTTGATAGGATGTTAATACTGCAGGAACACTTGAAAGACAAATAGCAGGCTTGAAAGAAGATCAAAAGAGACCTCCAGTTACTAAGAGAAATCATTATTGTTTTAAATAAATCAGGATAGATAGCCTTGAATAGTCCTTCATATAACTGTGTTAGGTGAATTCTAAGTTATTTTAACTTATGTGCTTGCCAGCGGAAGCTGTAGTTTAAAGCTATAGCTGTCTTCGTCTATGCTGGAAGATTAAGATCCATATTTCCATTATATCTTAATTAATTTTTAAATTGGATTGGATTATACAGTACAGTATGTTATATTCTTGGATTTCGGTAATGAGGTACGAGCCTGTGTTAATATGAGTAAGATCTCATCTACATAAAATGCTCCTTTATACTCACAGGAGCTATGATGTTCTATAAAAAGATCACTGGTGTCTGAAGGTGTTCTGAAAATTTCATTTAGTGTATATTACATTGTTGAACATATCGTGTAGGAAAGAGAGGAATATCAGTATTGCCATAATGTTGAAGATGGATTGAAGGAGGAAGACCGGACAAGATGAGGTTGAGATGAGTGGATAAGAGTTTGGGAGAGAATGTAGTCAAGGTTGATAGCTAGGTAGGAGACTTGAGGAACAGATCAGAGTGCAGTGTTGTCCATATGGAGAAAGTTGTTGTTTGTAGACTCTAAAGAGAGAGAAGTTTGGTAAGCTCAGTTGTAGACAGGTTAAGCTCTAGGTAATGTTGGGGCACCCATGTGGATATAGCAGAGACGCAGCTGGATACATGAGAAACGACAAGTTAGGGAGTAGAGATGCATTTGGGATAAAAATAAGTTAATTAGCTAATCAAAATAGGAGGTGTACAGAGAGAACAGATAAAGAATAAGGACAGAGTCTTGTGGAACCCAAAGTATAAATAGGAGAGGAACGCCTGGAGATAGAAATAGACAAAGAGCAGTTGTACAGATAGGAAGTGCACAAGCTGCCACTAAAAATAATGGAGTAAAGGGTATGTAGAGAAGATGGTGATCCATAGTGTCAAAAGCAGTAGAAAGGTCCAGAAGAAACCTTAGACTTGGTATAGGGAAGATCAACAGTGACTTTAGTGTGGTCAGTTTCAGTGGAGTGAAATAGTTGAGGAGGGAATCAGAGAGTGAAGAAAGCTTGTTTGGTAGTTATATACAAGCCAGTTGTGTAATTTGAAGGCACACCCCTTGCAGGGGCAAACGCAGGTTTTGTTGGAAGGAGTTTACCCTTCGACTATATAAATATATATATATAAAAAAAATTAAACTATACTGCATATACACACACACAGTCCCACAAGCGGCACTCCAGACTGGTAAATAAGGTAACACTTAATACGGCATAAAGTGCAACATTTCAACACCTCTATTAGCGTTTTTGTCAAGGCTATTTTTTCCAACGAGTGCTGGATCGTGGATATGTATGCAAGTGTGCGTGTATGTATATATATATATATATATATATATATATATATATACAATGTCCACCCAAAAAGGAGACGGCACTCAGAGATTTTGCAAAAAGGTAATGTATTCCATAAAGGCCACTGCCCGGCCTGTTGGCCTTTATGGAATACATTACCTTTTTGCAAAATCTCTGAGTGCCGTCTCCTGTTTGGGTGGACATTGTGTGTATATACCAAACGGGCACCGGAGTGGTATTTGGATTATTGGTGAGTGCCGCATAACGTGGACTATATATATATATATATATATATATATATATATATATATATTATTGTGGTGAGAGGAGTTGTCTCTCACCTGAATTGCCCAAGACCGGCACATTCTGCAGCTGCAATAGTAGTTTGGAACTCCGGGTTTTCCAGGTCGCCCAGAACCAGTAGGAAGTCAGCAGCAGAAGAAGAGTTTAAAACTCTCATACACCTGTTACTCTAGGCAATGATTCTGACTAGCGGCCAGTTTAGTAGGCCTTAATCTTCATACACACACAATGATTTTTTTAACGATTATCAATAACGATATCGTTCAATCGCTGAAAAAATCGGTCACTTTCTGAGTTAAAACGATGAACGATTATCGTTCATGCGCGTTTGTAGTTTGTATTTCAGTCAGAGTGACCAACTCAACGATTTTCAGTAAGGGAATATGCAAAAATAATTTGTACAGTAGTTCAAAAAAATCATTCATTACATTTAGTAAATGAACGATTTTAGTAAACGATATTCGTTTTCCCTTAAAAAAATGAACGAAAATCGTTTACTAAATTCGTTTATTTACTAAATCGTTGTGTGTGTATGCAGCTTAAGTGTTGTAGTTGGCAGGGAGCAAGGGCTATGCTGGGACAGCCTGGCCAATTGTGGCTGCTAAGCACGAGGAGTGCAGGGACCTTTTATGTTCAGTTGCTTATTTTCTGCTATGTGCCTGTGTGTGTCCAGGCTTATGCTCATGTATGCTGAAGTGCAGTGTCTGCTGCTATTAAAGACACTGCCTTACTGAGTACCTGCCTGTCTTGTGCCCTCATTTCTACACCCCGTATTACAATAAATAAATATATATATATATATATATATATATATATATACAGTGTATGTATATAATATATATATATATATATATACATACACATACACACACACACCCATACTCCCTCATTAGAAATCATACCCCAAATCTGATACCCTCTCCTTTATTTTATACAACAGATCTGCCTCCCCACTCACTCATAAACATCTTACCCTAAATCTTTAATTTACCATCCATCATTGAAAATCATGTCCCAAATCTGCAATGCCCCCACTCACTGATTAAAAGCCCCACACTTTCTCCTCACCAAGCTGCCTTTGGTTGGTCTCATAGTACTGATCCTGGTTGCTGAGAATCCTAGCGCTGGCCCTGAATTCAGCACCACAATTTCATCAGCCGGCCCCAAAGAAGAGCAGCTCAGCAGTTGAGAACAAGATGAGTGAGGACTGAGGAGTAGTAATTAGGGATGGCCATTGGTGTGCCATCCATCGATGGCTGCCAATGATGGAAAACACGGAACGAGCCATCAATGGTATGAAACTATGTAACGGCGTACCATCGATGGTTCCTGCCATCGGAGGTTCACGCATGTGCAGAAGTCAGAAACAGAATTAGCAGGCAAATTTCCCTCTGCGCATGCGCAGCACTGGCAGCTGTAGATGTTTGAGTCTGTGAGTGAATCGTGGGCGGTGCTGGACTGCTGTCCGACAGCTGAGCTTAGCCAGCCAGTGTCAAGTTAGTGAGACAGGGACAGTCACACGGATTTCTTGAATTGAACTAAATAAGCTGCAGGTGGTGGCAGCACAGCACAGTGCTACGTGACAATAAAAAAACATCAGGCCCACAGCAACCATCGATGGTGGAAAACTATCTGTATTTTAGCCATCAATGGTAAAACCATCTGCTATCGGTAGGCAACCATCAATGGTTTCTAACCATCAATGGCTATCCTTAGCAGTGATCCAGGAGAAGAAGAGGTGTAGGGTTGAGGGATAGTGGTCTGTGTTCAGGGAGGAGGATTTGTGGTTGAGGTGAGCGATTTGTGTCTGGAGGGGGCGAGTAAGCAGTTTTCTGTCCATCAGGAGGGCATGGGAGGGATGTAGGGTTGAGGCCAGTGATCTATGTCAAGGGGGAGGGGAAATTGTGGTTGAGGTGAGCAGTATATCTGGGCAGTGGGGGAAAGTTGGGTGTGGGGGGAGGGGAGGGTGTTCATGCAAACTTATCCGAGACCATGCACATGGTTATGTTTGGAGGTGAATGAGAGGAGAGAAACTGGCCAGTATTTAGAGAGATTGGGCAAAAAGAAATCAAAGAACAAACAAACAGGTGCTGACCTTCTAGTTAAATATATCAAACAATGTAATCGTGTTAATTAGCACAACCTTACTGACAGCTACCTCTACACATGTGGGGGAATACTGGATACCTGAAAGATAAATCAAATAGCCTAAAAAAAAAGTGTAAGGCGCTAGTCAGTAAAAGGTATCTTTAATTACATAAAAAGAAATAGGTCACAGACGATATATATATAAAAAAATAAAACAACCTAAAAAATTCTAATATACTTACAGTATATATTGCACCAATAATATCTCTAACTGAGCCGTGAATATAGTATACACCTGCATGGTCCTATATGTGGTCCTCACCAATTGTTAACACATACATATACAGACATTCCTCACTTAACGACCTATCTGTTTAGCGACCGTTCGGCCTTCCGACCGGCACTCCGACCAGCTAACTGTGGCTTGCACTGATACAAAAAAAATAAAAAGACAGACTCTGTGCAAGAAGGGCCATGGCTGTGGCGTGGGACACACAGGAGACCATGCCTCCCAGGGGAAAGGACGGACAGGGAGGAGGTGGGGCACACACAGGCACGTGTCACCCTCTGCCTGGGTCCTACTGCTTCCTGGCCACTATATGTCCTCGCTTAACGGCCGATTCGTTTAACGACCGAGTCGTAGGAATGGAACTCGGACGTTAAGTGAGGAATGTCTGTACACAAAAGATACTAAGATTGTTATAAACAAGATCACCAAGACTTCTTTTTCTACTGACAAGTCAGTTGTACTGTAGGCATATTAGAATTTTTTAGGTTGTTTTACTGTTTTTTTTATATATATTGTATATGACCTATTTCTTGTAATATTTAAATGTAATTAAATATACTTTCTACTGAGTAGCGCTTTACACTTTTTTTTCGGGCTAAAAGAGGTTTTTGAGGATGGGTGAGACCCAGAGCCATGAGTAGACTTTTTGGTGCCCTGTGCTAGAGAGAGCATTGGCGCCACCCCTCCATTTTTTACATAGGGAAATAGGGACATAAGATAGTGCACCTGAAAAAAGGCCACAGCCTCATGGGGAAGAGATAGGAGAGACCAGGAGATGCTGGGGATATAAGAGGAAGCTACAAATGAGAATGATAATAAACAGGAAAATTGACAGGCCCAAACAGCGCCCCCTGCCCTGCGGTGCCCTGTGCCATGGCACTGGTCGCACCTAGTTACAGCACTGGAGACATATTAGGTATTAGGAGAGGAGAAGGTGAAATCATATATTGAGTTTTCCCTGACAATCCGGCACAATGGTTGGAATGAGCATCAACATGCATGCGCCGGTCATTACAACTTGAGACCTGCTGTCACTTCTAACACATTGTTATTGTCCCAGCACCTACTACACACTGCACTCACATCAGACTTAGCAGGATTGCAGATGAAATGCACAAGCTCGGGACATTACAGGAAAAGGATAGAGTAAGAAGAATCACCATTCCTACTCCACTGAAGCCTTCCACTCAAACATTCAATTACTGGAGAGCTATAATCATTTGCAAGTGTGTTTGTTTTATATGTCCTCCACTTAAACACAATGTCTTCACATACCTTATACCAGCAGTTCCCAAACTCTTTTGAATCATGGTGCCTTATGGAATCAGCATTATTTTCACTGCACTCCTAGACCAAAAGTTTCTTATTGAGAAATATTGAAAAAAATATTAAATTAAACAAATTGTACTTACCTGTCACACTTAGGGTCAGTTATATAGTGGTGGACAGGGTTGTGCTTCTGCTCGTGCACACATTTTTATAACATTGCAGATCTTGAAGATTGTATTAGTGGAACTTCACACCTCTGCAAAACTACCTTTTCCACGTACACACTGCATTTTTGGGAAATGTTGGCACTATTTTGCGAATTTCTGTTTTACAAAATCCATTTACATGAAATCTAAAACACATCACTCACATTGTTTCCAAATGTAGTCACTTATTTCTTTTCTCGTACCCACCCATCTCTTTCTTATGATAAATGACTTTTTACACATTCTGTTTTCTCCACTGCATATTGTAATCCTTTCCATGTATCTCTAGGCTGTATGCAGTGGCGTAACTACCGTGGGTGCAGGGGATGCGGCTGCTATGGGGCCCGGACCAACCCGGGGTCCGGCCTCCCCCCTGCACCTACGGTGCCAGGCCGCTGTCCGCTGCCCTTCCCTCCGCACCCTCCTCACTCCCCTATCAGTCTCCTCACTCCCCTCTACTACACTTACCTGCTCCTTGGTTGCGTGCCCCCCGCTCCGTGGTCGCGTCTTCCCAGTCAGCTACGCCCCCGGCTCTCCCCATTGGCTGATACTGGGAGAAGGTGTGGCCACCTCCTCCCAACATCAGTCAGTGAGATGGAGCCGACCGGGAGGGAAGGTGGGTCTGCCCTGCACAGCGCAACCATGGATCAGGTAAGCGGGGGTGCGGGGGGGCCTCAGACCGGTGGGGGGGTCTCAGACCGGCGGGGGGGGCAAGAGCGGGACGAGATTGGGGGCCGCGGGCTGAGAGGGGGGCCCATAACATTTTTTGCTATGGGGCCCCTGTAGGTATAGTTACGCCCCTGGCTGTATGGATGTCATATGCATACTATCTGCTGAAGAGCTCACTGAGGTGACACATGTATTCTCCTGTGACG
Organism: Taudactylus pleione; assembly: GCA_031769625.1. Taxonomy (NCBI): domain Eukaryota; kingdom Metazoa; phylum Chordata; class Amphibia; order Anura; family Myobatrachidae; genus Taudactylus; species Taudactylus pleione. The sequence continues at coordinate 24,378,267 of JAUIMM010000178.1, read as the reverse complement.
TGTACTTTACTGCTATTGAGACGAAAAAGTGGTCTCTTCTACTGTATGGCCTCATGGAAGTCTTTGTAACCTTATTTTATTTGCAATCACACATGAAAGGAGTGTCAGCAGTGTGCACTAATTCTTTGGTGTTACACACAGCTGGAAGTGTTGGCTTTCTGCTGCAGTGCAGTCTTGACAAGTTTCAAACATACAGTGCATCCAGAAAGTATTCACAGCGCTTCACTTTTTCCACATTTTGTTATGTTACAACCTTATTCCAAAATGGAATAAATTAATTTTTGTCCTCAAAATTCTACACACAGTACCCCATAATGACAATGTGTAAAAGTTTTTTTTTTATATATATATATATATATATATATTTTTGCAAATTTAATAAAAATAAAAAAAAATTACTAAGAAATCACATGTACATAAGTATTCAAAGCTTTTGCTATGAAGCTCAAAATTGAGCTCAGGTGCATTCTGTTTCCACTGATCATCCTTAAGATGTTCCTACAGCTTAATTGGAGTCCACCTGTGGTAAATTCAGCTGATTGGACATGATTTTTGAAAGGCATATACCTGTCTAGATAAGGACCCCACTTGACAGTGCATGTCAGAGCACAAACCAAGCAGAAAAATATCTGCTGCTTTGAAGGTCCCAATGAGCACAGTGGCCTCCATCATCCGTAAATAGAAGAAGTTCAGAACCACCAGGACTCTTCCTACAGTTGGCCGGCCATCTAAACTGAGCGATCGGGGGGAGAAGGACCCTAATCAGG